>VUQI01029820.1:1776-18281 GCA_015106735.1 Paratilapia polleni | reverse complement strand
TTGATGTGTTACAAGCAGGAAAAATGGGCAAATAAGGATTTGAGTGAGTTTGACAAGGGCCAAATTGTGATGGCTAGACGACTGGGTCAGAGCATCTCCAAAACTGCAGCTCTTGTGGGGTGTTCCCGGTCTGCAGTGGTCAATATCTATCAAAAGTGGTCCAAGGAAGGAACAGTGGTGAACCGGCGACAGGGTCATGTGTAGCCAAGGCTCATTGATGCACATGGGGAGCGAAGGCTGGCCCGTGTGGTCCGATCCAACAGACGAACTACTGTAGCTCAAATTGCCAAAGAAGTTAATGCTGGTTCTGATAGAAAGGTGTCAGAATACACAGTGCATCGCAGTTTGTTGCGTATGGTCAGCAAAAGGGGGACCAACACAATATTAAGCAGGTGGTCATAATGTTATGCTTGATTGGTGTATACACTGGAGATACTCTCTTAAAATGCAGGTAAAAATATTTTATTGCAGATGCTATATGCTATTATATTAATCATCTCTGGCTGTGGGTTATGTTCATGCATCCTGCTTCACCTGGAAAAAAAGCTGTGCTGTCCGGTGGACGAGGTGTCTCCATCATATGAGTCGCTCTGTTTCCGGCTAAGCGGCGGGCCGCCCTGGCCTTCGTTGGGAGCGGAGATGTCGATGTTGCTCTTACTCAGCCTCTTGCTTGAGCTCAGACCTGAGCTGGACTCCCCCAGCAGTCCTGAGCTATCCTGAGGGAAAGGAGGAGAACGCACAACGCACTATTAAACCTCAAGTCACGACAGTGGTTACACCCCAGAAATTACACATAATATGATGGGAGTTGATCCATTTTCCCAGGTGAACAGTTAAATGTGGGAGGGAAAAATTGTCTGCAAGAGTGAATCTATTAGATATGAGGGGACCTGAATGGCAAAGGAGGAGGTGAGAGGAGGGAGGGAGTAACAGATAGAAAGCTGGGATCATGCAAGGCTTAGAACAGGGGAATAACAAGCTGCTTCAGGATGGCAGTTCATCACAAATGTCATGATGAATATGTTACATGCACACTGCAGAAACTCTAGTGCTCAGGAACATCCAGATCCCCATGAAATCAAACACTGAATTTAAATGGTAAGCCACATGCACAAAAAAATAAATAAAAAAAATCAACTTCCACTGTGATTTTCTATGTAATGAAAAATTGGCAGAAAATAAATATGTCACAGTTGGATTTTGTGTACGAGACACAAGGACATTTCCACTGGCATATATGTGCACGCTTGCACTAATTAACTCCACTCATGAAGGCATGGTGTAACACAGGCATGTAATTCTGATCTCTTAATCATGTATCACCAATTAAATATTTTGTTTTCACAGATGGTAATAGTCTTCCAAACTCCATACATCCCTGTGCACCATCAGTGTCTATGCTCCTACCTTCAGGCTCTCAGTGCTGTTGTTCCTGCTGCTGTTGTTGGGGCTGCCAGGCCTCTGGTGGTTGCTGAAGCATAAAGCGTCAAAGCACAGCACACCACCCACACAGTCGCCCATCAGGCAAACCTGCATAGAAAATATATGATTTAGACACCCTCTACACGTGGTTCGTTCAGTGATAGTTCAATGGGCAGGCAACTGGAGAGGTGAATTTAAAAAACTAGAAAACAACATATTTTACTGGACCTAGAGGGCATGATGCTCACTTTGTCTTAATTTCATGTTGTATGCAAACAGGATATTGTACGTACTATAGGCTAACTGTCACAGTATGCTATACTGTTAGTTAGTATACAAGGAATTTTAGTACTTTGTACTAACAAACAATGATGTAGTATGTTTGCCAGTGGACATCGGTTATAAATATTCTTAGAACAATAATAATGGATAAAAACTGATAAAAATGACAAAAGTCTTTTTTCCTGTACAGCATTCTTCTGCAGCTGTTTCACCACTATTCACACTTTTTTAAAAAGTACTTTCACAGTGTGCAACTCCTCAATTTCCCTTGTGCATCACATTGCGCAAATATTTTTTTTTTTATGTACAAAACATTTCCAAGACAAGCATTGGTCCCCAGTCTGTGCCTGTAGTTTTGAGTTTTTTGGTGTTGCCTGTTATTAGGTTTCTCGTGGTTTGGTTGCTTTATGGTCTCTTTGTTCTTAGTTTTGTTTATTAAGTCATTGATTTATTATTGGGCACTAGTCTTCATGGTTCTTGGTGTTGTTTATTGTTTAGGTTTTATTTTTCATGCATTCACTAAGTATTCTGTGCCTTCAGTTCCTGTTATGTTTTAGTTTCAGTTTGTATTTGTTGAGTTCATTAGTCTCCTCAGTGTTTTCCTCCATTTATCCTCCTGTGTTTTTCCCTTCTGTTAAGTTCACTCATGTCCTGTGTTCCAGTTATGGTAGTCATTCATTTCCTGTTTTACTTTGTTGGTTAGTTGTCTCTTTTTAGTTGTGTCTTGCTTTGAATTACTTCCTCTCTTGTTTCATTGTCTAGATTAAATTCAGCCTCCTGTTTCCTATTCTCTGATCACCTCATGTGTATATATAGACCTGTCCTTCCCTTCAGTTGTTGTCTTAGCATCTGTTTGCATCACTGTGTACCTCATCTTCTCGTGTTCCTCAGTATGTTTTGGATTCTGTCTCATTACCTTTTGGACACAGTTTGTGTTTTTTGTTACTCTGCCTTTGGTCTTTCATTTTTAGACTTTTATCAGCCAATAAACAGCTTGTCTTTTGTTAATCAGGCAGCCTCCCTTTGGTTTTTCCAGCAAATGTGACAATTTATGCAGTACTGGTAAAATGTCTGGGCAATTGTGTTTCTATGTTGTAGATCATTGCTGAAGTTTGGTACTGTATGTGTTTTTTCTTGTTAATTAACTGCCATTTAGGCAATTCATCTGGTGTCACGACAAGGATATCAAGCTGTAATGCTTGTTATCCAGATTTCCTTGCACTTTTCATTCAGCTATCACTGAATGCATCAATTTTACTGATGCTTTTTTAGTGTCTTGAACCATTTTTGCAGTTTGAACACATTAGATTCTCATAACCTGCTTACAATTAGTCTGCAGAATGAAAATGAACTCGTGCTTTCCAGCTAAGTGCCAAGCCATGCTTCTACTCTCATCAGGCCGAATGCTTTTAAAAACATGAAGTTTTGGAACTTGCTGATTACAGTAATAGTAATTACTAGTAGAGAAAATACTGAATATAGAGGGAGAGAGGGCAAGTTATAGACACTAAAGTAGGAGTAGGAATTATGAAAATAAACACTAAAATCATCAATCTCTTGCAACATATAGTACAGACACACACAAGCACCAAGGATTAACAGACATTGATTTAACTATGTTTATCGTAATGGGCCTTGCATTGTTTTGTTGTTGATGATTGGTAATCGACATGGTATTGACCAGTGGGTCTTTACCATTTATCATGCGCCATGAAGTCCTGAGAAATATGAGAGTTTCCAATTTAGGCAGGCACTGCAGCAGATGAACTGTACAGTGCTTGATGACCTGAATTGTAATTACATTTAAAATAATTCACGTTTTGTGTTTAAGAGCCCAAACCGAATGTGCAAATTCAGGTCCACTGTGAACAGCCTTCTCACAGATTATTTCCTCATTATGAGATACAGCCCATTACCAAGAGCCTTGTAGTTGTTATGTACAACTAAGAGTGGGAAATGTGTTCCAATAAACATTAGAGATCTGGTGCCCTCTGAGGGTCCGAGCTCCCACAGTTTCCACACATTACAAAAGCCCACTCAAAAGCAATCTTTGCTTCATTGACTTCCATTAAAGGGCCTAAAGCCCATTACTAAATGATGAGACACAAGAGTGTAGCAGTTCCCCTCGCCTCTTATCACTATTCTAAACAGAAGAAGGCACTACAGACCTGACCGCTGAACCCCTGACCATCTTCTGACTGCAGGAAGCTGCGATAGACTTGGTTGGCACGGTCGATGACAGTCGCCACAGCATCCTGGTAGCGTGGAGAGACAATGGCGAGGAGGGGAAGGGCAGCAAGAGGCAGGTGGTCTACACTACTGGACACACAGCTCTCATCATAGCTGTATGGGTTCAGACTGGAGGGGGTGATGGCAGGATGAACAGAAAGAAAGTAGATTTCATAATTATTTTATGTCTTAAAAGGTTTCTGTTAAGTGTTTTCTTACCACTTTGTAAAATGCCAGTGTAATGGATTTTTTTGTGAAACCCTATATTTACTGAGGTTTCGATGTTTGAGGGATGCCTGAAAAAGTCAAGCCTGATGGAGCTTTTTGGAGCTCAGTGACCTGTCTTCTGTCTGGCACTGTTTGTTTTGGCTTTATTAGGACAGCCTACAGGTAGCTGCTTTTTGATAGTTCAGAAACATCCTGGTTTAGCCTTATCTGGAATGTTGATGTAGGAGGGGGTATATGTATACTCTGTACACTCTGTGTTGGGTTAGGACTTTGGACTTGGATGAACACACCTCCTGTAACAGGCATGTTCATTTTGTCTCCTTGTTGTTCCATAATAAATGTATTCGTATTTTATACTATTCATCTGCATTGCCTGAAAAATTATTTCTGCATCAGGGCAAACCGGGTCTCAATGTAATTTCCATATTGATGCACAGTCATGTCAGAATAAACGAACAATGAAGATTAAAAAGAAAGAAGTTGATGATGCCTAAAATCAAAGCCTCATCAAGAAGAGTTCCTCCTGTGTTATGCTTCCCCTTGACAACACAATATCTGATTTTAGGCCGGGTTTTTACACAAACCTACTGTAGGCATAAATGGATTTGTGTATGCATGTGTGTGTGCGTTTGTGTAGGCAGAGAAAGAAGAATGTTATCTCTAGAAATAAAAATTATGTAAACAAGCAGTTATAGCAATGAGAGCAGAGTCTGTATTTTTACTGATTGCGAGGTGTGTGTGTGTGTGTGTGTGTGTGTACACATAGATCAACTGGACAGCGTGGGGAAACAGTAAAAGATGGCACTGCCCTGCACTGTCTCCTTGAGCTGCAACCCTGTCACCATCCATCAGCTGCTCTGATTACAGACAGAAGCAGCAATGCCACACCAAGGCTGAAATACTGTATGTTAGCAACCATGGATACCTCAGAAGTTTAAGGTTTTTTCAGTTTTCATGTAGCATTGGCACAAAAATGTCTAAAACAACACTTTGGGGTGCATGCAATTGCTCTCTCTGACACACTGAGACCAATCATAATTGTATCACTGTTTAATGCAGGCAGTACAGAAATATCACTGCATGAAAAACGTGATTTTCGGCCCTGTAAACGCCTGCAAACCTCACAGATTCCTAAGAGTTAACAGTTGCCTGCAGGCTTTGAAGTCTGCATGTGCTTGTGCCACTAACTGTCGGAAACCAACCTGAGCAAATTTTACATTTGTAATATGTTAGCTTTGCCCCCCAGTAACATCATTAGAGATTTCTAAAGGAGTGTGTTATGTAATAACATTGCCATAATTAACAAATCAATGCAAATTTAGTACAAAAGGCTTTACAATCTGAACAAAATATGCCTCACAGTGCAACTTTGTAGCTTACTGAACTATTTTATTTAAAATGTTTGAGAAATTGAGCTTTTTGTAAATAAATCAAATACATACGCCGAAGTTGCTAACTGCTTAATTCATTGTTGGTTTTGCCTTATTCTATAATTTTTTTGACAGTGAATCAATACAGAATACCCACTTTGAGTGAACACACATGGCATTGCTGGGTATGAGTATGGTAATTTGGACTGAATGGGTTCATTTACATTGCAGTGGTCTACAAATCTACCACACCTTATATAAATGCCACAAGACCACCAGAAATTAAATTAATCTTCTGCTACTTTTCTTGTTTTGCTAATAGGAATTTGTAGGTCATTAAACATGCCTCATATGTCTCTGGGAGTTTTTTATTAACTTTGTTTAATTAGAGGCAAACACTGTACTTCAATTTTCTGAGGAAAAGAAAAATGAGCCTGTGTGCAATCTGTAGTAAACTTTAAGTTATTCCAGTAGCTGTGATTGTTCCATTGTGTAATATCCAGATTAAACCACATACTTGACTGCCTAATTTGACTATATTGCTCTGTATATTTTGCATTATATTCCCATTTCAGACTAAAAGCTCTTCTAATCATCTTTAAAAATCTTCTCAATAAAACATCTAGCTGCGTCATCATCAATTTTTTAATCTCTAATTCTGTACTACTGTATACTAAAGCAGCCATGGGCAGTTTAGGTAGCAGTGAAACATACACTTTATTAGGTACACCTGTTCAAACTTATTGTTAATGTAAATATCTAATCAGGCAATCACATGGCAGCAACTCAATGCATTTAGGCATGTACACATAGTCAGGATGACCCGCTGAAGTCCAAACCGAGCATCAGAACGGGGAAGAAAGGTGATCTAAGTGACTTTGAACATGGTGTAGTTGTTGGTGCCAAATGGGTTAGTCTGAGTGTTTCAGAAACTGCTGATCTGCTGGGAATTTTCCCACAAACCATCTCTAGGGTTTACAGAGAATGGTCCGAAAAAGAGAAAATATCCAGTAAGCAGCAGTTCTCCGGGCAAAAATGTCTTGTTGATGTCAGAGGTCAGAGGAGAATGGCCAGACTGGGATAATTTCTTTTCTTGGCACACTTTGGGCCCCTTAGTACCAACTGAACATCATTTAAACATCACAGCCTACCTGAATATTATTGCTGACCACAGTGTAGCCATCTTCTCAAAGCTGCTTCCAGCAGGATAACACACCATGTCACAAAGCTCAAATAATCTCAAACTGGTTGCTTGAACATGACAATGAGTTCACTGTACTCAAATTGCCTCTATAGTCACCAGATCTCAATCCAACAGAGCAACTTTGGGATGTGGTAGAATGGGAGATCCCTCATGGATGTTCAGTCAACAAATCTGCAGCAACTGTGTGATGCTATCATGCCAATATGGACCAAAATCTCTGAGGAATGTTTCCATCACCTTGTTGAATCTATCCAACAAAGAATTAAGGCAAAAGGGGGTCCTACCCAGTACTAGCAAGGTGTACCTAATAAAGTGCCTGATGAGTGTATGTGCTGCAGGTTTTGGGAAATCTGTTGCCAAGAGAAGAGCCATCCATGTGACTTTTGTGCTCCCAGCAACACAGCATTCAGCAGTCAGTCTCTCACATCTAGAGTGAATGAAGCCACCTCCGCAATCTCCATTGTCACATCATGGCAAACAGTAACACAAAAGCAATTGAAAAATGCTTAAGTCCACTTATTCTGCTTGACAAAAAAAATATGTGAAAACTGGCAAACTTTTCACTGACAGAAGTGGCTGGTAAAATGGTTTGCTTTTTGTAAAAAAATACCTTCATTTTTACTTATAAAGCCACAAAAATGCACAGAACACAATTGTGGCTTTGCAGTTTTGGAAGCTTTGAGCAGGTGGGTTTAGCAAGAAAAAACAGCAGCTGTGCCCCTGATTGCTGTTGAAACGCCCCCTACTGCACCCCCTTCTCCCTGTTCGGCAAGCCAAGCTCACGGCAAGTCGCCAAAATATCAAGTGAGAAATATCAGGTGAGAAAAAAGGAGCGCGAGACTAATAAAAATGCAATCTCATAGCCATGTACCACAAGGTGTCCAAAAAACAAAGGCTGCCGAATCACCTCTACGAGGGATAGTGGGGAATTAAAATTGGCAATCTGAGAATATTTAAAGTTTTAAAAAAAAGTACATGCCTACATTTAGTCTCAAGGAAAGGTGCACTGTGAGCTTCACTTAGCTTAACTCCTGCATGTGTATATGATAAAATATGGATGCAGCTTTTATTGTTATTGAGAACATCATGGTATAGTGTCAGTCTTCTGCTGACCTTTATTTATGCACAAGACAAATGAATTAAAAAATTAAATGCATTTCAGTAAAAGTAGTAGTTCTTGTTTTTCATGAAAAGTCAAATATATTGAATCATCAAAGTGAATAGAAAAATGAAACCATAAACAGTGCATTTTCTGGCCTTTCAGAGACACTATGTGATATTCAGCTGCTGACCAGAGTAACCTCCAAGTCTGTCTGAGTAGGGCAATCTGCAAGCGAAGTTACAGGTTGAAAATCAACTGCCCAACCTGAACACAATTTAACAAATGTAAGGTGTACAAACATCAGCTATATACAAATATTACTGTGCATGTCAATATGATCATATTTCAATTACCAGTTTCATGCAGTAAGATATTCTTTACACACCTGATCACATGATAACTGTTATAACCTGATGAACTTGCATAACTCAAAGAGCAGCAGTTTGTCTGATTTTCAAATTTTCAAGCAGAAACATGGCATTTTCCAAAATCATGGCCAGTAACCAAATTACTCAACTGATGCAGAGAAAAATCTGCTGGTCACCAATAAATGGTCATATTGTGACAGAGTTGTGTCAGGATAATGACTGGAGCTGTAAAAGGGCTTCCTTTCCTACATTTCTAAATTCAATTAATGCTTGTGTGTTTTACCTGTTTTATAATGTTTTTAAATCATATCCGGTAGTTTTACAAATAGCACTTTTCCACTGCACTAGTTGCTGTTAGTGAGCAGAAAAGTCCCACCGCAGGATGTGGCTCTGATGTGCAACTGACAGCAAATCTTTTAAGAGTATCCACCCTGCAGTTTATGAACTCTGCTCTCAGGGCAGCTTTATGAGACTGATTCAACACCTTGAGCTGCTTTCATGCAGATTTAAAAAAAAAAAAAAAAAAAAAGAAATCCTTTGTAATGTTTTCTGTGTTGCTGGAACGGCGTAGCTATCTGCATAACAACAGTGTCACTCCCTCTACAGAAGCTGCTGTGTGAAATATTCAGCTGAGGCAACTGAAGCACAGAGTCGTCAGCATATTGCTCCAGGAGAAAGACATGTTGTGCAAGAAAAAATAGGTAAAAGAAGAACAACTAAAAAACATCAGGTCACCTCATAAATTAAATTAACATAAATTGTTTATCCACTCCTTGTTTATCAAGCTTTGGAGCTGGAGCTGAGAGAAAAGAATTCCCTACATCCCAACTAAGTACCACTGTGGGTTTGGTCCAAGCTTTGTAGGGCCTTGATCTTATTAAAGTCTTGTTAACAGATGCTGCTCTCATACACTCACAAAACACACACTTGCTTTCTGAGAAATAAAAAAAAAAGAAAAAAACTACCATTAATATTCCAAACACAACTCTACCTCTGAAGAGGTTTCACAAGTCACACGACAGGAACAGAGGTTTAACACCTGCTGCACTGCTCCACAAATGTCAGGTGAGACACTCATTATTTGTGTTGTATAATTACTTGATTATGGAAGCACTTGTTAGTATTAATACCACGGAGCAGCCACTGTTTTACATTGAAAAGAGTGCACAAATAGGATTTGTTTGTTTGTGTGTGTATGTGCATGAATCAAACCGTTCTCCATTTTATTTAAACATCCTTGAGGGCTGCAGGTTATTCTCTGTATAGCATCTATGCTTCTAATTAATGTGAAGCAATTATTACCATCTTTTTTCTAGGCAAACATGTGCTTTGAAAAATGCTTCTCCAGACCATCCAAATCCCATCTGTATTTATTGACTATAATTAATCATAAAAATCCTAACTACAATTTCCTTTTTGATGCTGGCGATCAATAATATGGAGCTGTGGTATCAGGCGAATAATTCTGAGCGAGCAAAACTGACACAGATGGTTCTTTACAATCTGGATTTTACAGTTCAGTACAGTGGTAGATTTAGACTCTTAATTAAGGGCCTAATGTAATGTAACAGGCTATAGGAATGACAAACTTGACATCAATCAAACAGCAATGAGATGGCAGATAATTCAAATGTGCCACTTGGGAGGCTTTTTGCTCCTCAAAAGAGACACATCAACGTATCCTTGATTGACAGAAGAGTGTGCCTCATGTCGCTGTGACGGGTCTGCCACCATTATTTAAATTTATGAGTCATACGCTCATGAGCAGCAGCACTTACCTTGTGCAAATCTCTGTGCTTGCATTCAAAAAGTACAATAAATACTAGCCGAAAATATACGTGTATATATACGTAATATACATATGTTTATTTTTTTAGGGATTTTTTTATGGGCATCAGTCAACTTCAGATCAGCTGTAAGGTTATCCTTTATCATTGAACTGAGAGACCTTTTAACCTTTGCCTGTGATTGCCATGTTAATCTTTCTAGAAACACAGCCAGAGTTACTCAGTGCCACCTAAAGGCAGGGTAATTATGATACTCTGCTATATGCACAGAAGTCTTCCTCAAGGTCTCATGGTAATGTGATGAAGAGATCCATTAATGAAGCAGGGAGAGGATAAAGCCGAGTGACCCAATTAAACTTTGAACCAGCCTCATCTCACGCAACATAACCTTGAGACAGACTTTGTTATGCTGCCCTTCCACCCTGTTGCTTCTCACCACATAATGGCAAACTGAAAAACTCTGAAGTCACTCAGATTTCCTGTCTAATTGCCCTCCCAATTTCTTAATGCCTGGCTTAGCACTGCATAGCATTTACGCAATTAACATGAACAGCAACAGCACTCTGCAGAGCCTTATTAATTAGAAAGAGGGCCTAGAAATAGTATTGGCATGTCCCCTAGCCACCAATGGCCAGAATAATGAGCTTCAAACCCCTGAACAGAGGTCATTCTCTGTGGAGATGGACAAGTCGAAATCCTTCGCCTCTTCCAGCTTCTCATTATTTGGACTGAACACTGATGGTGTACAGTGACACTGAATACATGACATTTTACTCTCCTGCTGCTCAGATGAAGATTTTAAAAGCTGAAATGCTTCACTTTAAATTGAGACAGTGGCAGTGTACTGGGTGCAGAGGAAATCAATTTGGGAGCCTTTTCCTTGTTGCTGTTGATTGGATGCGCTATGGTGCTCTAATACACAGTCAGAGTGTTTTTCCAACTGGTTCTGTATGGGACGTATATTTTCAACTGTGTTTATGGATTACGCATGTGTTTTGTTTTTTTACGCCCTGTTCCTCGTCAGCACTCCCAGGTATCTTCATTAGTAGAGAGGAGCTAATAATAAGAGTTCACAGCCCAGCGGGACACAGTAGGTCTTCTACACACAGCAAGAAGGAACCAGGAGCTGAAAAACATGTTCATTCTTTATGGGGACCTTATACAGTACATAAGGACTTATCAAACACAGAGTGCAAGGTTTGTTTGTTTATGTGAAAGTTTCTCTTTGAGGCGCTAAGAGGTTTTGCCACCTCCACTCTGGTGTGATTTTCAGCCAAGCTGTTACCCAGAATGAGAACAAATTACCCACACTGCAGTAATTCCTTTCTATGTGAATGCCTATTCCTCAGATGTTTATGTTGGCATGCAAATAAATGGGACTCCACACACCCACAAGTCCAACACTATCATTAGAGAAAACACAGTTAAGTGACAAAAGTGTAGTTCACTGAGTGGTGTACCTTCATGTGTGTGGGCATGTATTAATCCCCACTGACCACATATATTGTGAGATTATATTCAGGACCTAGAGCCATCTGGCCTTAAGTAAGTTTTGTATATTTTCCCTGGACACCAAAAATACATATTAACTTCAAATTGTTGACAGGAGATTTTCAACAGGTTGCTGAGTTGGCAAGACTGTAAAAGGTTCATACATTATACTGGCTAATCTTATTTTAGATGTGCAGAACGTACTGCAGATGTATGTTTTGGTTTCCAGTTTGTTCACTATAAAGCACATACAAGTTGTTTTTTCAACTATAACATGCATTTAGTATGTACTTTAGTCATATTGACTATTGTTCATGCTGTGTTTATGCCAGATACATGTCAGGTTCACCTATAAAACTGTTTAACAGTGAATGAATGTTATAACTGTTATACTGTACAAATACAGTCCTTAAATAAAGAACCTACCCGTAGAACTAGTCTTTTCTCACTAAACAAATACATGAACATTCTGTACTGAGAAAAAAAGTAGATTCTCAGTGTCTTCTCTCCCCGTGACAATGAGATCAGAGGGGTGTACTACAAAGCAAGATTAATGGCTTAGTGAGCTATGTTGAGTTTAAAGCCAGAGTTTCCGTGTCACAAAGGTGCCTCTCTTTTTACCTGGGTAGATCACCATGGTAACTGAATACATAACCTGCTCCAGACCAGGATATGTAGTTATGTAGTCAGAGTTTCAGTTTATAATTGACTTGAAGTGGCACGTTTTCACGAACTACTTTATTTACAGTAAGCTTTACAGTGTTTTCAAGTGTGATACAGATTCTCTGCTGAAGGAATATGTTTTATATTTGCAAGTTGTTAAGCTGCACCTTCCTATCACCACTGAATGAAGCCCAGCTGTAAAGCAGCAACAGTGCAAACTGTACATTGTCATTGGAGTTTGCATGTATTCAGTCGGTGATGCAAAAAAAGTATAAGCCTTATGTTTGATTCTAATATGGTGCCAAGTCTTTTTTTCACACTGTTGGAATTGCAGCTACTAAAACACAGTTTGGAAAGTAGAAAAGTATATTTGTAGGCTATTTATGAGCAAGAATACCTATGAGATCAATAAAATAAATTTTACTTTGATCTGGCGGCAAACTAAAGTGAATTCCATGTCTCCTTTATTAGGCTGTGGGACAGTGTGGGAACTGAACACGCTGAGTAACCGTTAATGTTTAAATGCATGCAGTTTAAAGCTGTCACGTCAGAAATAAACAGCAGCACGAGTGCACACAAGGCAGAAAATAAATATATTAACTTGAGTTAATATATTTATTTTACCGCTTGGTGCACTTATAATGATTAAATCAAAAGATTAATGAGTTTCTGCAGCATTAATATCTTGTCTTATTTGCAGCACCAGTGTTGCATTTTACTGCTGTATTTCTAGATCTTTAGAGAGCTCTATGATAATGTCTCTGATTAGAGTAGATGCTCAGTTGTTCCATTTTGTGCAGAAGAAGAGTCAAATGATGCATCCCTCGCTCCCTTTTATGTGAGCACGCACAGAAAGTTTTTGTTAAAGCTGTGTCTCTCTGATTATTTGTCATGGCTCATGAGCCAGACCATGACATCAGTGACATCAGCTCAAGACTGCTAAAACCAATAAAACCTCCTAGAATAAAACCTCCTGCAGGAAAGGAAATTCTCAAATAACAGCTAAATGTCAAGTTGTCAATAAGGTTGACAAATTAGGACTTAAGTGCAGACAAGAACTGAAGATGAGTTAGTAGGTTGTAAATAGATACAGTGCTTAACAAATTTATTAGACCACCTGCCATAAAAATGAGAAAGACCATCCAGCTTCATAAAGTGCTTTGATGCGGACTATTTACTTTTCAGTGAGTTCTCAACATTTTACCATTTTGAACAGGAGTGAGGAATTTCAAACTGAATTCACAAAACTATTTTTTCTGTTCAGGAATGCAAGTAAATAGCTGTTATTTTTCATCTTAATCCAAAAATAATAATGCTTCACTATTTTTTTCTGCTTTGCAAAGTTGCATCTGAACAAACCACAAGACTTCTGGAACAATGTCCTTTGGACAGACGAGACTAAAGTGGAGATGTTTGGCCATAATGAACAGTGCCACATTTTCCAATAACCAAACACAGCACATCAGCACAAACACCTCATACCAGCTATCAAGCACGGTGGTGGAGGGGTGATGATTTGGGCTTGTTTTGCAGCCACAGGACCTGGGCACCTTGCAGTCATTGAGTCGACCATGAACTCCTCTGTACACCAAAGTATTCTAGAGTCAAATGTAAGGTCATCTGTTCGACAGTTAAAGCTTGGCCGAAATTAGGTCATGTAACAGGACAATGATCCCAAGCACACCTGCCAATCAACAACAGAATGGCTGAGAAAAAAAACAGAATCAAGGTGTTGCAATGGCCCAGTCAAAGTTCAGAGGTCAACCTGATTGAAATGCTGTGTTGTGACCTTAAGAGAGCTGTGCATAAACAAATGCCCACAAATCTCAATGAACTGAAGCAACGTTGTAAGAAGAATGGGCCAAAATTCCTTGACAACAATGTGAGAGATTGATAAGTCATACAGACCACGATTACTTCAAGTTATTGCTGCTAAAGGTGGTTCTACAAGCTACTGAATCTATACTTAGTTTTTCACACATTGCTTCTGCATTTTGGCTTAGTTTTTGTTAAACAATGGCATGACATAATGTCATGTATTGCTGTACATCTCTAGTTGCACTGACCTAATTTTAGAACCTGACAAGGACCAGATGATTTTTTTATTGTTACCAAACCTTAGAAATGAAAGAGGGTGTACTTTATTTTTCGCATGACTGCACATGCATTTAAATTGTTTATTTCTTTATACATTGCTCTATCGGTTCATTTACAATACATAGCATTGTAATATGAATGGCATTATGAGCAAAATTTCATGCATGTCTGTGTGTCCACATGCATTCAATTACAGACAATCAAGACAAGCAGTATAACTCAGTTCCGCTCAACTGCAATGGGAAATTGTTGTCGTGAATATTTTATCTCTGGATGTGGTGAAAGCAAAGCAGACGTCAAGCTGCTGAGCAGCTACACAACTCAAATCTCTTTACACTTGTCTTGCTTCCAGTCAGTACCTCTCTCCTGCTAACATCAATCACAAGACCAGACAGAAGCCTCGACTTGACTGCTAAACACATTCTCTCAGCCACGGTGATTAGTGACAATTCAAACAAAAAATACCCTCGGCACATAATTGGAGAGCCGTGAAAACCAAGTGACGCTGTCAGAGGCAAAACTGTTGACCACTGGGACATGTGACATTAAATGTGAAATGAAATTATTAGTTATGCTTAAGCAGCAGTTCAGACGAAGAAAAGAGAAAATAAACATGCTTTTACCTCCTATATCTCACAACATCAGCAGCTTTGCATTATTCTCTATAGCAAAGAATAAGACCTGTGAGTGTTAATGGGGATACCAATGCATAACATATCATAAGGGAAGACTCACCTGCTGACTTCTGTTCATTATTGAGCTAATATAACAACATTCACAATTAACTCCCCCCTTTGAAATTGATATTGCCAATGAAACCTGACTAACAAGTAACAGTAGCTAATTAACCAAACAGATCATTATACACATTGCTTGGAGAGGCCTTAGTGGAAAGTGTATAATGTCATTTAACCATTAATTTTGTCCACTAAGAAGCCACCTCTACTACTAAAGGGGAGCTTTAACAATTAAAAGCAGCATTTAAAAAGGTTAGAGGTTTAATGTTCCACGTGGTCACATACTTGTGGGGCTCAGAAATGTCCTCAGCATACTAATTAACATTGCACTGTTTAGGGGTCTTTGGTCAAAGTATTTTCTCACGTGACCTTCACCACCTGAGCTAACCGGGTTTTTTGCAATTCTCCACTAATTCCTGCAGGCATGCACTCCTAATGGGTACATTCTTCAAGTGCCTTCTTAAACACTAAAGAATTCATTGCTCCTTCATTGCAATTGAGGCTGTCAATCAAATAGTAAGAATTTCAGATAAAAAGCTACAGAATCAGGACAATCACCTTATTTACACTTGGCTATTTTTTTCTTTGTTATTTTTGTCAAAAGAGCCAAGCTGAAATGCAGCTTACTACGAGTAACAAATTACAGTGTGACAGCATGAAACTCCTCATGCTTCACAATCACAGACTTATTCATCAGCTGACAAGTGAAATCACAGGCTCCTAACTCTCTCCAAGACACTTAACTCCTGTGTGTAAATTTGGGCAGGATGTGATAGAAAGCCATTCACCAGGTGGGGCACCTAAATGACACTGACGTTAGCCGTCATTAATTTTTCATACAGAAAGTGTACCTTGAGTGTCTCTCATAATGTCTCTCTCATAGTCTATCCACATGTTTATGCATGTGTAGATCTTCAGAGGCTGTTATTAGCACCTAGCCAGATATTCATATTGCTCAGGACCGAGCAATATGCAGCAGAGCATCTCTGGATGCACAACACGTCAAAACTTGAAGCATATTAGTTATAGCAGCACAAGACCGCATCAGGTCCCACTGCTGTCAGCTAAGAACAGTAAACCGAGGTTACAATTTACATGTGCTCACCAAAATTGGACAACAGAACATTGGGAAAAAAAATGCTGCCTGGTCTGATGAATCCTGATTTCTGCTGCAACGGATCGTTGGGTCAGAATTTGGCATAAACAACATGAAAGCATGGATCCATCCTGCCTTGTATCAGTGGTTCAGGCTGCTGCTGGTGGTGTAATGGGATGGGGGATATTTTCTCGGCACACTTTGGGCCCCTCAGTACCAACTGAGCATTGTTTAAACACCACAGCCTACCTGAGTATTGCTACTGACCATGTCCATCCCTTTATGACCATATGTACCCATCTTCTGTTGGCTGCTTCCAGCAGGATAACGCACTATGTCACAAAGCTCAAATCATCTCAAACTGGTTTCTTGAACATGACAATGAGTTCACTGTACTCAAATGGCCTCCACAGATCTCAGTCTAGAGCA
>VUQI01029819.1:0-23440 GCA_015106735.1 Paratilapia polleni | reverse complement strand
TATGCCTAAGCTTTTCTTCCATAATGAATCCAGCCCCAACATTTGTTGTAATTGCTGTCATAATTATGTGCTGTTGTAATGTAATGAATGTGCAATGCCTGCTTTGGCACAGTCAACACAAAGAAAATGACAAAACAGATTCTGTTGAGAAATTGTATTTAGAGATTGTAATGATTTCTGACCATTAATGATGTGCACGCTTTAGAACACTTTCCAATCTCAACATCTGTGTGACCTTAACATTTAAAAAATGTCACGTCATTAGTAGAACATTCTGTAATACTATAAACTCCGAGCATTTCTATAACTCCAGAGGGATGCTTTAAATATCTGTTGAATATACAGTATTCGACTGAATGAGAATAAAGCAAATACGCAGACACAAGTGTGAATGTCAGAACGTACTTATAACAAATATTAGAGATATTCACATTTACATAATTACACTTTTTTTCATAAATTGGTTTAAATCAAATACTGAAATGTTATCATTATTGTGTTGTTTCCTAGAAGTGAAAAAAAAAATCTCACAATGCTTTTGGCTTTGGTTATAAGGACAATACAACACCATATTAACAAGTGTGAAGAATCTTCTTTCTACTGTAGCAATTTAGACGAATTTCATCACGGATAAAGAAATTCACAAAGCTCTCTGTTTCATTAAAAAAATTGAAGGCCAGAACAGCCTTCACTTCTCTCTTCATAATTAAACCCACTTATTTTTTCATCTCATCGCTTATGTCCCTGACAACCTCTCAGTTTTTAATCTACTCTTAGATTTAACCTTTTTATTGAGCTGTGAATTTGCACTTTGGTCACTTTTTGAAATAATTTCCCTCTCTACATCTTATCAATCATTTTCAACACTATACTTGCACTGCAATATCTTCTGCTGTAACATAATACTTTGCTGATCTTGTTTAGGGTGTGATTTTTAACATATAATATTAAGCATAGTAAACATGTGAGCAGTAATCAATACTATGCAATAATTTTAAACATTAATACTTTGGCAGCTTGACAGAAACCTCCATGATACCCCCAGATGCAGAATATGTAGCTAAGACACCTATAATAATGAATTCAATTCAATTCAATTCAATTCAATTTTATTTATATAGTGCCAAATCACAACAACAGCTGCCTCAAAGCACTTTATATTTTAGGATAAAGACCCTACAATATTAGAGATGGGGGCACTGTCAACCAGGAAGAAACCACCCTCGTTAAGGCAGAAAGTTTCACCATGGGATAAAGGTGATCCCTCAGAACAACTTTGTATTGATTTGAAAAGACCCTTCTTTTAAAAGGACTAGTGGACATAAACTGTCCCCCACAGCATGGCAGAACCAACTTTAAAAAGAGCGGCAATGTGTCTTTAAATGTTCTTCCATGTTTTTCATCTTTCTTGTTCTATTTTGTCAGCATATATGTGATGTCTAATAACTAGTACAGTAGCAGGTTGCTTCCTTTAACTCTCCATGACTGAATGTGATTTGTCTATAAGCTGTTTATAGTACTGCAGAAAGTGATTTGACAAGACCACGTTTACAACAGCTTTTGTTAAAGCTATGGTTTGTCTTTTAAACTGAGATTTACAATAGTAATACAACAGTCGACAAAAGCAGGTGTTGTTGAAATCACCAGTGGGTGTATCATTATCAGCTATGGGTTCTTTTAACTCTGATCATAAACCAAAGCATAAATGTGTTGTTTCAGACAGGTCTTTTCTTGGTTCAGTACAGTTTAATCTGTTCGTCAGCTGATGCCTTTCCTCGTGGGTGGAGCTGAAATGATGGGATTAATATTAACTGCTGTGTAGCCTCAGATGCAATGATTAAGGAAGCAGAGTTATGAATAGTCCAATCCTACTGACACGATTCATCTTACTCTTACTCTGAGACTATTATTCTGAACACTGATAGCTTCAGGTTTTGTCCCATCAGAAGGAATGGGTGAATAGAGTAGAAACTAGCAGTAGAAGGGACGAAACATGCATTACCAGATTCTTTCAGGAGGGTGGCAGATTTCACTTCACAATGCCTTTTAATTCTAAAAAGAAGAGTAAATAGTCATCTCCCATTCTTACAGAATCTATCAGGACAGAAAGAGATAAGGTAATGTTTATATTCTAAAACTGTTATTGGCACTTATTTTTATATTTACCTCCACTGATGAAGATATTAGTAAAGAAATCCAAACCAATGACCTTTGTTTTTATTTAAATAAAACAACTGGCACACAGGGTGTCATTCTGATCTGAATGGCACCCTGTGTCAGTGATTTCTGCTCAGCTGTCCCACATATATAGCTCTGCCCTCAAAATAAAAATGCAACACAGGGTTGCTTTTAATTACATGACATCCATTTTGTTTTTGTAGCATCAGATGTTCGCCATCTGATAACAAGGACATTTCACTGAATTTCAATCGAGTTTAAGTGCAATGAGTTTTTCTCATTTTGAATGCTGCTTTACAGAAATTGAGGATAGACATACATGTTTGTTGAGTTTGCAAATAAAAGTGGATTAGATAAACTGGCAAACAAAACTGATAATGCACTCTATTGAATCTATTACTAACTGCATCCTAAAACTGCCATATTCTCTCCTTGTGTTACTCTGCAGTGATGGAGGTCTCACTATCCAGCAGAATGTATCCAAATGTGCAGTCAGCTGTGACAAGAACTAATGTGAGCTTTCTCTTACATTCAACTCCCCTTGGAAAAGGCAGCCACATGAGGAAACTGAGCAGCTGACTGGGTGCGAAAAATCAAACTGCTGAAATACCAGGAAAGGAATTCAGTTCCACTTTGTTGCTGTTTTTGCCAAACAGGTACCAAACTAAGATTTAATACAGATAGTAGAACTATATATCTCTATAACAGATTAAATACATAGCAAAACTAAGTAATTTCATGAATGTGAAAGCAACATTACTTTTAAGGGTCAGGGGCCAGATCAAAATAAGAGTTGTCGTAATTTCTCAGAACCAGCATCATTAATTAATTAATTTCCAAATAATTTATTCAGTGCTATCCAGATCCTTTAATATAAAGGATCTGCCAATACATAGTTGAATCCAGTCCATAAACTGTAATTGTCTTGCATAACACAACTGCAGCTAAAGTAAGCCAACACAATTTCCTATGGTGTATTTAGTTCCATTCGTGCAACCACAAGTGTCAGTCTGAGCCAGTAAAGTTTGTTCAGCCTTTTCTTGAGGTTCAAAAATGATTCTCTATCATGGATTTATGCTCCTGTTAATCATCTCATCTCACAATAGATCATCAAATCATTGTTTTAAAACAATACAACAATCACACTGACTTATTTCATACAATCTATATTTCATTAACAGAAAATCATTATTTTATTATGTACCAACTACTGTTGATTAGGGTTTACATAGGATACTGATCATTTTTGGAAATGTATTTAGTGTGTACCAGTTTGGCACTTCTATGCCCTTTTCACCTTTATATGACAACATACTATTGGTACTTTGGAGAAGACAGTACAAGCCCAGAGAGCAGATGGAACATCTCAATTTTTTATCAGCATCTTTGATTCGACAGTTAATTCTGACTGATGATGAAAGCGCAGAAAGAGGCTTTTTGTCTGCCGATCTACTTATTTCCCACTTAAGAGTGCACAACCCCCCAGGCACTTTTCCACCTACTCCTTTTTCCTCTTACCATTACTTCCCCATGCTGCTCTCTAAGTTTGATTAAGTACAATCCAGTGGGGGTGTTTCGGCACAAACTTCATCCATGGCCAAGGGCTGACTTCACGCTGCCGCATCAGAGCAAAACGATTTTGCACATGGTTTCCTTTTCCCTATTCCCACCTGATAGTCATCACTTTCATTACAGTTTGGCAACATGTTGTTTTTTTGGTTTTTTTTTATTAAATCCAAAGGTAAAAAACAAACAACATCAGGATTCCCAGACGTTTTATGAAAGATGTTTCTTTTAGCTATAAAGAGAAGGTTTGCATTCCACAAAGAATGTAAATCACTGCCTGGGCATGTAACAATGTCAATAAAGCTAGAATCTTATAAACAATACACAATATAAGTAAATAGGAATTTGACAGTGTCATTGTAAGAATGGCCATGCTGTTAACAACACATCATCTGTGACTATAAATATAATGGCATCAACAGCAAGAGTAATGCTAATGGCAAGTCATTTTAGCAGCTTAGCTTGGGAATTTTATTTAGGAAAAGAAAAGGGGAGAGGTCTCTGTTCAACCTCTGGATCATTTCATTTTTTTTTCTCAACAAAACATAGTTGAAGTCTAATCTGTGGTAAATTGCAAGAATCTACAGTGACCGTGTGATTACGTGATCTAGAGATTTAAACAAAGACACCAGCGCTATTGCTTGTGTAACTGAAGTATACAAATAAACTTGATATGACAGAATGACTAAAATGAATCAGAATTAATAAATTTCTATAAATAAGAAACCATATGACATCTGTGGAGAGCCTAGAATCTTTGCTCTGTTTCTACAGAACATTTGAAATCTGAGAAGATCTGCAAACGTCTGTCCAAGGCAAACATTTTTTAAAAAGTACTTCAGTAAAAATAGTAGATAGTCTGGAATCAGCCATTGGCCATGTCTACAAAGACACATGCCAGCTATGAGCTTTTCCTAAACCTAACAAAGAACTTTCTGGTGCCTAAACCCAAAAGAGCAGAGAGTGAATAGGAAAAAAAATAAAAATCACATGAAAATGAATCAAGTGAAAACAAAGTGCAAAAACAAATTTTCCTAATGGGACATTAACCACAATCTTCTGGCTGACAAACCTGCAACTTATTCCAGTGCTGCATCTCTTACGTCCTACCTGTTTGTCTTAAAAGAGGGCCATTATCTCGTAGCGTCTAATATTGCCTGAGGTTGTGCAACAAGGCAGTGACACTACAGGATACTTTGTGTGTATCTCTACAACATCAAAGGCACCTAACACAGGTATTTGAGTCCATGGTACAATATGAGAACCTGTTGTGCATGCACAGAAAGATCTGATCTTCTTTTTAGCAAAGCACAAACTATTAAAGTTGCACTGGGAGATAATAAAAGAGCATGTTTCCTTACCAATAGCCACACTACAGTAAAATAAATGGGCAGAAAGTCTGACAAATTGCTCCACATTTCCAAAAGTCTAAAGCTTTTTAAGAAAAAATGTGATGAGCGTATGGGAGTTAGGTATTTAGTAACTTACTGACTAATAGCCATAATGACAGAAAAGATAACATGTACACAGAGATCTGTGCTCTGCAAAGACTACTGTGTAAAGGTTAAGCACCAGTGTTTATTAAAGTGAACAGATTGGAACCTCATGCTTGCATGCCTTAAGAGATCGCAATCAGAAAAGGATAGACTCACACCATGACCCCACACTATGTACTTTCATTCTACATGTTAATTCCTCCGAGAATAACAGCACTTCAAGAAACCAACAGTGATGAGTCATTTCACCAGCTGCCTAACATTATTTTTTCCACTTTCCTGAGATTTTTTTTATAGTAGCAGATCCACCAGGTAGAAGGCATAAGTCACACTCATCAAGAGGGAAATTAATGTGGACAGTTTTATTGGGAAAGAACAGATTAGATCATTACAATCCTTCCTTTATATAAAAATTCAGAATGAAGGCACAAGCACCAAAACGTTATGTGTAAGCAGCCTAAAAGATAAAGCTTCCTTGCAATTTGAAGCCTAATCTTAAAGAAAAAAAAAACTGTGACGTAAAATAATCATATTTAAAGCAAGTTATAATCCATATGCAACCACAGTTTCTTTTACTGTATAATTCATGTCACATATTCAGGAGATTAATTCTCTGAACTTGCATCACAAGTTCTGCAGCAGATCAAAGGTTTGCTGATAAATGTTATCATAAATGACAGATGTTATAGGATGAGCACAGAGACTTGTCCTATCATAGACTAACTGTCTGTGAAACTTTGCTAATACCTGCTCCTGTGACTGCAGATTGATGTCTTTATGATTTATTTATTTTAATGGTTCATATGGAGGAAGTCAACATGCATAGGATACATAGCCCACACAATCCTTCTTTACTTCCATCTGCACAGCTCCAGAGTGGCATCAGTGTGTCGATTAGAGCTGTTTTTTCCCCCCTCTTCTGCCATCTCTTCCTTTTTCCATGCCTAATCTGAACTTTTCATGAAACCTCTGCAATGCCTCATTCACTGGCTCGAAGATGGTTTTGAATAGCTCCAGACATGAAAAACAAACCAAAACAGAGGAATCAAACTGAGAAAGCAAAGCAGTGATTTAGAATATTTACAGTTACGACAATGTGAGTATAAGGAACCGTGAAAAGGGGCTTTAAATTGCGAGTAAAGGAAGATGACTTTTGTGTTAGGTTAAAGCATTGTTATGTATATTTGAGAATAAAGTAATCCTTGAGAGGGAATATAGAAAATAGGAAGTCTATTTTAATATTACATGTAATTATGAGTGTTAGTCATTTTAAAAATAAAATATATCTCACAATATAATTCAATTTAAATTTACATAAACATTACTGTAGGTTACTTCTTAAAGATACTTCTTCTGATAATACTATATATTATGTCACCAATTCCTTTTCCTGATTTTAGATTACTGTTTCCCCTATATCCCATTTTATCTTAGACTATATAATTTATTGTTAATGCAATACAGCCACCAGTGTTTTCTCATAAAATAACCTTGATATGCTGTACATACTGTAATAAAAACACAAGCTTGCTTTCTTGAGGTCACCATGACTTTGAATAATTCCATTTATGTCAGATCCTCCAAAAATGCACATCACCAGCAGAAAGAAAACACCCTGCAAAGAAAAATATTTTTTATATATAAAAAAAATCATGCACAGCATTGGTACTCCTGGAAGCTTAAACTCTCTTATAATAAACCTTGGATGCTGATACATTTCATGTATCATAAACAAAGCTTTTTCACATTCTTTAATAAGTAGACTGATGTTGGGACACAGTGAGAGACCAATTGTTATTACTCAGCTCCTATGTTTGAACACGATATGTAAAATCAAATAATCTATATTAGCACGTAGGAAACAGCGGGAGGAGAATATAGCAAAAGTGCTGATGAAGCCTGCCAAGAAATTCCTGGATATGTTGGCTGCTAATTTCAGAAATATAAGTTTCTGATAATAAAATTTGGATTTTTAAAAGTTCTGGTAAAGGAGCATATGACACTATTTGACAGTACTTTATTGCTCACTATAGATCACAAACAGGAATGTTATACTCTTTCTATGTGACCATTTGGAAGAACATTCTTAGCAAAGCTTCTGTATTTTCTCTATCTCTGCAAACCACCAGCTGCTGAGGGAATCTGAGTTTCTTCAAACTCCCACGCAAGCCAAAGACATCAGCAAGCCAGCCTACATCTGTGTATGAAGGTCCACGAGGGTAGTAAAGAAAGTTACAGTGCTCTTTGAACTTCTTGCCCCAAGCCTTTACTTGTCTCCACTAATCACACCCTTTTTCATTTGATCATTTTAACATCACTGCTTGAAAACACAAATGTATTTCAGCTATATAGGCAAAGGAAGGTTCATTTTTCCTCGATTCTCCCTCTTACCACTTTCCATGCCAGAGGCTGTTGTGGTGGCAGTGGGGGAGGACAAATTTGTCGTGATGGTTACAGATTCTGTTGCATTATTTGAATTGTGGCAGACATGCATAAAAACTGTGGTCCACCCCTAGGGCTTGAGGCTACTAGGCAACAAGTCATCTTGGATGCAAACCCCATAGCTAAGATGCTAGCTGTAAATAAAATATGGTAATGGCTTTCCAGTGCCTGGTCTACTGCAAAAACCACACTTTAGCTTGTCCAACGTGTCAGACAGACGATTTGGTTTCACCCCAAAAGCAGATAGCTGGTGTGTATGCTAATTCTCAGAATATGTTGTTCTTGCTCCCTTACCACTGTTTCAGTCATTTCAGGGAGATGTTATATTGGGATAGATGCCTTTGACAAAAATGAAGGCCAGCATTTCTTTCAAGAACAACACCTGTACTTCATTGTGAAAAGCAAATGCATGCATGATAGAAAAGTGGAAAACCTCTTCAGCCATGCTGCTAGAAAACCTGAAGTATTTGAGCTTTGTTAGATCAAAACAAAAGTTTACACCATCCATCTGTGAAACAGCACATTGTTCTCAGACTTCTACCAACACAACAATGGGGGAATTTTGTGTGCTCTAACAGTTTTACAATTATATGTGAAAATCTGAAAAGCAGTGTCAAGATACAATGCAGGGGTTGCTCTAGATAATCATACCTTGCTATGGACAGATTTTTTAGTTGTCTTTATCCCCAGAAAGTTGATTCTGTTCATCTGGACGTAGCGTTTTCAGTGGGAGAAACGTTTTGTCACTCATCGAAGTGACTTCCTCGAGACTGAGGAAGTCACTTGACACTTGAAGTGGAAGGGGAAAAACCCTCTACCTTTAAGGTTAGAAACAATATATATTTGATAAAGCTTATACTTAGGCATAGCTCAGTTTAACCTGAACAATCCCTTAGTTATGCTGCTATATGTCCAGGCTGCTCAGGCAGTCTTGAATGATGCACTGAGCACCTCCTCTCCACTCTCTTCTCTTCACATGCAGTTATGCGACTGTTATTTTATACCACATACCGTAGTTATAGGTTTTTGTTCTCTGTACTCTTTTCTATGTACTTTTTTCTGTAATTATCCAGTGCTGCATGTTCCTCTGTGGTTACTGACTCCACCAACCTGCTGAATGTTTATTACTATATTGTACGTTGTTTGTTGTTTATCTGTACTCTTCTTTTTTCTCTTCGCCTTCCTCCCACCCCAACCGGTCGAGGCAGATAGCCGCCCTCCCTGAGCCTTTTGTCTAAGGTTTCTTCCTGTCAAAAGGGAGATTTTTCCTAACCCCTGTTGCCAATTGCTCAAATTGGGCTTCTCTCTATAAAATTGTGAGCTGTTGTGCTCACAATGTAAATTGCCCTGAAATGAATGTTAATGTGAATTGGCACTATAGTAATAAAACAGAATTGAACTGAATTGAATTGAATTGAATTGAATTGAATTTGAAACTGAAACTGACATATTTTATGCATTTTCCCTTTTAGTGAATTAACCCATTAAAGATGGAAGATAGTGAAGTAAAAATTGCATTAGCCAAGTTAATTCTGTTATTTTGTTCAATTTTTCTGTTACCTTTGGTTTCTTATATAATGTGTGCTTTTGTTGTATTATGTATGTTTGGTGTGTGGCTGTATCAGTTCGGAAAAATATTTCTTTCATTTCTGAAACAGTGTGCTTGTTCATTAAGTTCTCATTTTTTTCCCCCTCCTGATCTTAGAAAACCACAGAAAAGAGGTGCTGTGGGTCAAGTCCAACAGTTCTTTATGACTTAATCCAATGGTGTTCCATCAAATCTATATTAAACCCCAATACTAAATATAACTCCTGTTTTTTTATATTAATATACATTCTTAAACATGTCAAAGTAAGAGATCGAAAGATTCTTTAAAGTAAAGCAGTTACAGCTCTTCTCCTTGATAATCAGATAATAATCTTTCAATATTCATTGATGTCCTTATCTGACATCCTGATTTTAGGTCATTCAGATTTTTTCAGTAAAGGCTATTTCATTTTGAGCACTACATGTACAAAGCTGGGTGAAGCCTTTTAACAAAAGCTGTCATTTCTGGGTCACCAACCTGTTTAAAGTTTTAATATGACTTTTTCATTACATAAATTGGATTTCAAGTTAGAAAAAATCTGGTCAAAAAGGTGAGCATAACAAAAGTTATAGTTTAATTGAAGGTAGTTTTAGTTTTGATATTTGTGTTCATAGGTCCTGGAGTTTAAACTGGTTGTTTTGTTTGTTTGTTTGTTTTTTCTCTTCAGCACAGCTATTAGATGGAATCTACCACCTTTTGATTAGATTACTCCTCTAAGTACTTCAGTAAGTACTTTCAGCAAGAGCTCAACCAGAAAAAACAGTTTGTACTGCATGCCATGGGATCCAAGTGACCTGCACTCATATTTTTTGATCAAGCTGCTACTTTACAACAATCCAAGTCACATTTTTCTAAAAAGTGCAAAGGCTTCATTTTGTTTAGAATAGTGGATTCACAATTACATCGAGATATCAGACAAATGAGACGCAGCTGTAAAGGTATGTATGATTAGGAAAATTGTCATCTATCTCAACATACTGACTATAAAGCCCAGGCTGGTTTATTTGAAACAATCAATAAAGAAAATCAAAACAGCTATTTTGTTTTTGCACAACAATCTGGTTTAAGTGTGCCTCTGCCAAAAGGACCATACGCTGGTCCTATTAGCAGCATATAATGTATATAAAATGATTTACACAGTCACAATGACAAGCCAAACAAACAATAGCAAGTGAAATGAAACAATGAAAATGGCTTCTAATCTGGGCATAATCATTTTATATAACTGCTTGAGAGCTACAGTGTGATGCAAAGCTTGGTGATTGTTAGATAGTTGCATGACAACAACCCATTTTCCAGGCCAAATCTCTTTTCACTTCCTATGAGTCAAGACCAGCCATCAGTAGCAGACAGTCACAGTGCACCGGAAGCCTATCTGAGATCCAGTGCTTGTTAAATCTGTCAACACTGCTATGATACAAAATCTGCAAGCCAACCTTCAGCATTGTGGTCTGAGGCAAAACATTTTCTTAGATGCTTTAACAGAAGGCTTTAAAATAACCTGTGCTTAAAGAATACAATACATGAAAAACTGATTAACTTCTCTCAGATTCCAAAATATAGTATAAAGGTCATGTCATATGTACTTAATGCCACTTCACCATGAGCCTGTAGCTGTAAAATCACTGATATATTTTTATATTGACTGTGTTTCTTTATTTTTATTGACAATAACTCTAGCAGCCAAATCAGTATATTTAATGGTGTTGTTTTAGTCTGTTTTTGATATTGCACAGAATCCCTTTGACTTGTAACACAGAAACATGAACATCGATTATTCTACTCTGTATCCCTTTTCCTAACCAAGTCTTTTGGTAGCAAATCACTAGAGCCTGCCTGCCCCATTTCCGGATCTACATAAAATCAGAACATCTAGTACTTTACAGGAAAACCTATGAACCTACAAGCAGCTGTTCAGCCTAAAAATGTTTACACCCCATTTGCATTCAGTGAAGGACACATAAGTAATGCCCAGATGAAATGTTTCTTTTATACACTTCTAACAGTATGCATAAAACCCCAGAAGAAAGATGATTCACTGGACAGAAAATCGTCACATGCTGTGAGAGTACACAAGACGGGACACTATTCATGTAACTTTCAAGAAAAGCACTATCATCAGTATGGATTAAAAGGATATTTATGATTTTATTCTGTAAGAATCTTCATCCTTAGTTTGATCTAAAAAGTGAAAATAGGAATGTGTTACAACATTAGAGATAATCTAATTTCTATTAGGAAATGGTCTAGGTCAGAAATGAATCAGTGGAAATACTAAGCCAACTCTTTTTCCCTGAGAAAAAAAAAAAACTTCAAAAGGCTGCAATTTGATATAATTTCAATTCATTTTCTGAACACTGTTATCTATAGTTCCTAATCTCTGAATGAAATTTCTGAGGCTCAGTGAAGCATTTTTGTTCTTTCCTAAATGGCACAGTAATGCCATGTTGTACACACCTATTAGAAAATTCTTTCCTTTTTGGAGGGTGATGTAGGTGAGGTCAATAACCTCAGGGCAAAATAAATAAAATACACACTGCTACCCTACAAAGCAAAGTTATAAAAACACGTGCCCCGTAAATCCACTTAAATCCCAAATGGCACCACACTGAAAAGCAGACCATCTTTGCTAACAGAGCTATCTCAGTATTTGCCCAATTAGATTATAGAGCACTGGAGGTATCCCAGTTCCCTAAAAAGAAGCCGTGACCAATGTTCAACTCCATGACAGTTGGTCCTAACTATCAGGGAAGATGGATGTGCAGTATGATATTGCAAACTTTTGTATCAAGGTTTTGGTCTTTCAGTCAAGGTTTCAGAATTGTTAGACTGCTAATGTACAGTTATAACTGTGTTATAAGCAACTGATTAACACCTACCTCTTTAATTATGTGTTTATCCAGTGAAAGCAAAAGGGAAAATATTTTTGTGCCTTTTTATGTGAGACACAACAGAAAACTCTTGGTACATGCACACGTATACACTTACACACCCCGGACCCCTAAGAGCCCTACCTCCTCTCACTAATTAAATCACTCTTTTGCTCCAATATTAGCATTTTGTTTAGATTTTAGAAAGATGGAAAGTATAGTGCCTCCAAGACCAGGAAAATAAAAGTTCTGTTTGGTAACACTTTGGAGTTCAAGGACACAAGCAAGCCAATTAGCAAGCACTAAAAGCAGCGCGAACAAAGGTGGTAACACCTCAAAATGTAACTTACTGACATGTTATTTGGTATACCACATTTTTATCATGAGTTATGTAACATGTTAGTTTTGCAAGTCAAGTAATCAATTATTTTGTTACATTTTTTAAAGCAACCTTTTACTGTTAAAACTTTACCTGAGTTCACTATTTCTTTTGCTGCCACTAGTCCTAGTGTCAGTGCACCATGTAGCTCAGGCAGCAAAAGAGTAGACAGGCTTTATGTGGTGAAGGTATTTTCATTATTCGTTTTTCATACTGCAAAGGTTTTCTCCATACAGCAGGTAACATTATACATAATCGCCAAATCTAAAAATTTGTTCTCAATACTGTGGCAATTTCCCCCTTACAAAGTGCCTTAACACTAAAAAATAAGGAAATATCTAAATAAATTAAAAGAATAAATGATGAAATAAGCAATTACAGAAACCGTAAATGTGAATTACATTAAAGAACAAACAGGTAAAGAAAAAAATGATAATAATGCATCTATGATGTATGGCTACATGTATGATGTATGTAGGCTGGTCTTATGCCACTGATCACTTTGTATACACATAGAAGACCTGTACAATAATATCTAGAACACACAGGATGCCACTACAATGTTGCAAAGACTGGAATGAAGTGTTCCCTCTTCTTTGTTAACATTTAAAGTCTAACCATGGAATTCCAAAAGGCTTCTTTCAATGAACTTTTAACAAAGACTGGTCAACTGTTCACTTCATTAATATACTCTTATTTGTAATGAGAGCATGATTTAGATTTTCAATATCTTCAGTAGTCAGAAATGGACACACGTTGGCAATGTTTCCAAGCTGTACAAATACCACCTACTTTGCTTATACAGGGCATGAAACCTGGGTCATGGTATAAAATAACCCAAAAATTGTTACTTCTGGTTTGATCCAAAAGGACAGATTACAGAGGTTTTTTTTTTTTTATATTGCTCCCTTTTGGCTTTTGGGACAACTAATAGAATTTCTCTCCTGTCCTCATTTAGTTTTAGAAAGTTCTCATCCATTTATTTATTGCCGACAGGCAGGCAGTGAAGGAGCTTAAGGCCAGGATTATACTCTCTTGCAGACACGCACACGGACAGCTGTGGACACCACAGAGGCGTAGGTTTTCTTATTATACAGTTTTCTAGTCTGCTTGGAGGACACATGCACAGTTAGTAACCTTGTACTGTAGTGGCAGAGCAGGCAAGTTTTTGCTTTCAGAACAAATTTGGGGGGTACACAGACATATGCACAAGCATCCCCTGTGTCAAATGCTGCACTTAAATCTAAAAGAACCTGTAGCAAGACCTTCCCAATAACAGCACTATGCCTCAGGTTACTGAAAGTCTTTATGAGTGCAGTCACTGTGCTACAATTAGCTCTGAAACCTGATTGATTTTTTTCTTTTTCATGTAGAAATCTGCTATAAAGATCTTTTTCTAATATCTTCGTCAATAATGGAAGTTATGGTATCAGCCTGTAATCACTTAGGATTCCACAGTTTAGATTTGGTTTCTTCAACAGAAGTTTCACGACAGCAGTTTTGAACGCCTCAGGGCAAACTCCAGTTTCAAGGGATATGTTAATGATTTTCTGGACAGAGTTTGAGGTACTGTTTAAAATCCTTTCACAGTCGAGAGGGGATCAGGTCAAGGCAGGTAACCATCAGTTTTAAGGTTGGGAAGGCACTCACTTTTTTCACATAAAGTAAATGGTTGTCTTAACTTAGCTGTTTGAAAATTGACTTAAAAAAACATGATCTTTGGGATGGGAGCAGCAAACTATTATTGGCTACTGATAATGGCTAATTTCCTAATGTCTTTGTCTTACTGTGAGGTAGCCAGAAGACCAGAAAAGACTTAAGGAAACTGCTTCCAACTTTTAAATAGTCTGTCACATTACCACCTATTAAGCTATAATTTTCCTTTAAAAAAAAAAACAAAAAAAAAGAATTAAGCAAATATGTTCATGTATCAATAATCTTTGTTTGTTAGCCTTTACAGAACCAGGCTAGCCTTGCTCTACGGCCATATTTCCATTCTGGTGTAGTGTACAACAAGAGTAAAGTATGTTATGCAATACAGCAGTATACATGACACACTCACACACACCTTTCACAATGTGCATCTGGAATATCACACTTACACCATAAGTCAGCACCACTAATTTCCTGTTAATCTTTTGGTTAAATTCTACCTTTCACTGCTGACATGGTTAACAATGTTAACACCTGCATGGAAAATCTCAGCCTACTCGCAGTGCAGTACCTGTGTGCAGTTCATCTGAGCGCGAATGTACCTGGGGCTTTTTAACATTTAACATTATGTTAAGCCCAAATGACTCATAATGATTTCCTATACATGTCAGCAAAGGTCAAAACACTTTAAAACAACAAAATCCTCAGCTATACAATAAAGCAGCATGCTGCTGCTGTGAGGGGTGAGGGGTGAACTCTCCTCTGAAGTCCTTCACACACCACAGTGCTAGCAGACAGTCCACTGCCTCTGAGCCTGTAACTCCAGCAGAATGAGCAGCGTTATACTTTGGCTTTCTCGGTAAGGGAATAGAGTGCTTATAATTCTGTTTTTTAGTGCAAGCTCTTGATGATAAATATCGCCATGCAGAAAGCAAAAAGCCTTTGACAAATGCCACTGGAACCATAGGTGTGACAAGCAATATCATAACAATAAAGGGACATGTTTAAATGTCAGGCCAGGTTCTTATCTGCTGCAAATACTTGAATGTGGCTTCCCCTAAATTGCAGTGCAATATAGTAGTCCCATCCCCACTGTCTTCCATAACAAGAAAATACAATTCTGTAGATCACAGCTTGATCTAATATTGTAGGGTCTTTACCCCAAAATATAAAGGCGACTGTTGTTGTGATTGGGCGCTACATAAATAAAATTGAATTGAATTGAATTGATCATTCTGTAAAATACAGGTTACACATATTGGTTGACATCCAGGTTTCGCGTTCATGTAAAATATGATCAGTGTTGTGTTTTCATCCTCCAACATCCAAACACGTCAACGGAGGATAAAAACACGCGACACTGATGCCACCGCTGTGCTGGGCAGACCGCGCTGAAGGCAGAAATCTGCATTAAAAGACGCACTTTCATGTTTTTCAACGCACCAACTTTAATATCTGTTGAGCTCAGGCGCTATCTGGTGTGCAAAAACCACGATCAACAAAACGCCGAGGAGTGCGCTTCAGCATTGTAGCTATAGTTGTTCGGTGCTCAGAAGTAGGTGCTGTCATGCAAGCTGGTCGTGATAGTCGATGCAGATGAATTAAGACTAACTACATAACTAGGCCTACTGCTACCCCTCTTCTTGCATTTCCTTTGAGTACACACGCACACCACGCATCTTGCAGCCTGAACTGAATCCGACCATTATTCGCTGGTTTCACTCTTCCACGACTTGGTTAGTGAGTAGGGTGAAAGTTGGCATGAGGCAAGCATGGTACCGATCGCCTCCACCCGGCTGTCCTGTTAATGGTCAGTTAGTAGCCCTGATTCACTGTCACGTAATGAACGCCTCAACTCACTGACAGTTCGGATATTGTTAGACCCCACGCATGGATCGGAAAGCTGTGAGATGTTCCCACTGCGTGAAAATGACATGACAGGGTCAGACTTACCAACGGCTAAATCCAGTAGATCTGCGCACAAGAGCAAGCACAATGAGAAGACGGTCATCTTTCCCTTATTTTGCAATAAATCCCAAACTCCATCTGCGTTTACATGCTCTCCAGGTTTCGGCTGTGTAATCCCCACCATTCCAGAGATATGCGATTCAAAGGTGTCCCCAAACTATTCATGATGCAGCTCAAGTCTAAGTGGAGAAATCGGAGAAGTTGAAAATGAATGCAGCATTCAGAGCAGTGAAAACGAGCATCACATCAAAAAAATGACTCACTGGGTGCGCTTATAGAACAAGCGGAATGTTTTTTCCCCCCCTCACAGTTTAAACAATAGGGAGCTGCGCTTAGCCGCGCAGCAGAGATAGATTGTGGAAAAAACGGAGCGGTTTGGATGAAAATGTGTTTCTCTCTCTTTCTCTCTCTCTCTCTCTCTCTCTCTCTCTCTCGCTCCTCCCGCCCTCCCCCTCCAGACAGACGCACAGTCATTCCTGATCACTCGCTCTTTTATTTCACACAATTTTCCTTAATCCTACCCTGGATTCAGACCCCTCTAATTCTGCCCATTAAGCCGATTTATTTCCGTTGGATTTCTCTCCTTGTAAAAACGATTTCTAAAGATCCTTATGCTCCATATACTATATAGCCTACAAGAATATACATAGACTACATATAAGTAAAGCAGTTCTCAGTCTTCTAGTTGATGACTTATTTAATTATCAGAAAAACATGTTTCTTTTCTTCCCAATTTTGTGCATCAAAAAAGTGAGCTATCATGCAAATGAAAAGATGCTTAAACTAAGTTTACTTTTGTTATATCCATTACATGGTGCATTAAATCTTGATTTGTTATTGTCGAACACTCTTACTGTATTTGTTCACTATTAATCCTCAAAATTCCAATGACTGGAGAAGATATTAAGTACACATATTAAATGGTAAATGGACTGGTACTTATATAGCGTTTTTCTACTCAGTTTTGAGTACTCAAAGCACTTCATACTACATGCCACATTCACCCAGTCATACACCTGTCTGTCACATCTATACTTTTATCTACACTACGTGCTTAGCTAGCATTCACACACACACTCACACTCCAATGAATGCATCTGGTGCAATGTGGGGTCCAGTATCTTGCCCAAGGATACTTGGACTAGGTAGACTAGGGGAGCCAGGGATCAAACCACTGACCTTCCAATTAGTAGACACCCCACTCTACCTCCTGAGCCACAGTGGCCTCCATGTTAAGTGGATTTTGTTGGAACAACATGAAATCCATAAAGATGTATTTGAGTTTAATAAGTACCCATTTTATTGAACTGATCTGACTGGTAGAAGTTACTCTTCTAGTTCAAATTAGCTGCAATAATTTGTGTCATTAAAGAATATCTATCATACAAACAGCAAGTGTGGATTCAAGGATTTCACTTGAGATCAGTTCACTGACAGAATGACACCTCTGTGTTCTTATAGTATACACCTGTATACACCTGTGTCATGACTAGCTCCAGTACTATTTTTTCATACTCTGACATCACCCACATTAAAAAGCATATTTGCAAACATCACTTGCACTGAAATTGCATGTTTTGGTATGTTTTTAAATATATAATGAGACTAATAATGATGCTTTCTCAAAACTCAATTAGCATATCCCTCTTGCCACAAAGCTGGATCAGTTTTACACCAGTCACTTGTACAATAAGATAAAGACCTAAAAACACGGTGGTAAATTTGGTATTTTCTGTTATTATGGTCACTTCCAACATTATTAGACATGCTCAAGATTAAGTGGACTGCAAGTGTTTTACACACTCCAAGACTTAATCCAAAGTTTGACGAGTGCCTCAGGCTATGCCATTGCTATCAGCATCACCTTAGCAAGGTCAGCCTTGGTTTGCTACTCTGTTTTACTCTGAAATGATGTTTATGGCAATATAACCCTTTTGTGAAATGGTCCTCTGGATTTTCATTCAAAGTACAGGCAACAAGTTATTAGGAAAGACAGCCACCATCATGCCAGCTCCATTCTTCAAAAAAAATATGAATTCTGTTGAATAAAGTCATTGGTTTCCCATTTTCTGCAAAGCCGACTCAATATATCAAGACAATATATTTTTATTGATCTGTGCAGCAGTGAAACAGTAAGACCTTTACCAATGCAGGAACCCTAGGAAAGACGTTTTCTAGAAAGCAGAGGCTTGATGGTGCATACACACTCATTATTACCCCCTTGCCACACTGGGCAGCAACACCAACTTATGTATGTATACTCATCAGCCACTTTATTAGGTACACCTTGCTAGTACTGTGCTGGACTCCCGTTTTGCCCTCAGAAAGTCTTCATGGCATAGATTCAACAAGGTGCTAGAAACATTCCTCAGAGTTTTTTGTCCATATTGACATGATAGCATCACATAGTTGTTCCCATTCCACCACATTCCGAAGGTGCTCTATTGGATTGGGATCTGGTGACTGTGGAGGCCACTTGGGTACAGTGGACTCAATGTAATTTTCAAGAAATCAGTTTGAGATCTCTAATCTGAGCTTTGTAACATGGTGCTTTATACTGCAGGAAGCAGCCATCAGAAGATGGGTACACTGTGGTAATAAAGGGATGTATATGGTCAGCAACAATAATCAGGTAGGTTGTGACTTTTAAACAATGCCCAGTTGGTACTAAGGGGCCCAAAGTGTGCCAAGAAAATATCCCCACACCATTACACCACCACCACCATACTGAACCACTGGTACAAGGGATGAGGCATCCATTCTTTCATGTTATTACACAAAATTCTGACCCTGCCATCTGAATGTTGCAGCAGAAATCAAGACTCATGACACCAGGCAACGTTTTTCTAATCTTCTGTTATCCATTTTTGCTGAGCCCGTGTGAATTGTAGCTTCAGTTTCCTGTTCTTAGCTGGCAAGAGTGGACCCCACTGTGGTCTTCTGCTGGTATAGCCCATCTGCTTCAAGGGTCAACGTATTGTGCATTCAGAGATGCTCTTCTACATACCTTGGTCGTAAGGAGTGATTATCTGGGTTACTGTTGCCTTCCAGTCAGCTTGAAGCAGTTTGGCCATTCTCCTCTGATCTCTAGCATCAACAAGGCATTTTTAACCAGTGAACTGCTGCTCACTGGATATTTTCTCTTTTTCTGAACATTCTCTGTAAACCCTACAGATGGCTGTGTGGGAAAATCCCAGCAGATCAGCAGTTTCTGAAATACTCAGATCAGCCCATCTTGCACCAACAACCATGCCACATTCAAAGTCTCTTAAATCACCTTTCTTTCCCATTCTGATGCTCAGTTTGGATTTCAGCAGGGCGCCTTGACCATGTCTACCTGCTTAAATGCATTGAGTTGCTCCCATGTAATTGGGTGCTAATTAGATAATTTAGATAATTAATTTGTATTAACGAGCAGTTGAACAGCTGTACCTAATAAAGTGGCCAGTAAGTGTCTGTCTGTCTGTCTGTTCTTCATCTATCCTTACAATTCTGATCTACTTCAAACTTGGCTTGTGTATTGCTGGAGACCAGAGTAAATGCAGTGTCGAGTTTGTGGTCTTTCAGGTCTCGTTTTTGGGATCAACATCTGTGACCTCACAAATGATGGCACAGTCATTTATGACCACATAATGATGTCCACAGTTAACATAGTTTATCAAAAAATAAAATAAAATCCTCCACTGAGTGTGTCATCTAACTTTGCCTCTGACAGCGGGCACTGAACCACTTTCAAACACCTATGAACATGTAAATGCAGAGCCAGCCACTCTCCCACAATGCTGCCTCTCACTGCTCAAAGGATAGAGAGCAGGCTGGAGGGTTTCTTGGTTAAGGTCTGCAGCGCAAATGCACTATCACACATCTCTAGAGGGCAGTGTCAACAACAATTTATTGGGGTAACAGAGCTGAACATGTTGCTGTCCATATGGCATCTAACCCTACATACAAAGAGGGGTCTTTACGCTTGTGAGAGTCCAAATTCTGTCCACATGTGGTTAGTTTTCTCTTTATACCATAGGTACAAATCAATGACTCTTAAACTGATCTTTAGTCTTTGATTTGGGATCTGAGGAATTGACAGGAAGGGGAAACCTGACACATAGACTTCATTAATGAGGATGGCCCTGACTCCTCTTGCCTTTCCTGTTATCATTTAGAACTTGTTGTTTTGAATTACTTTGCTGTAGTGCCTATATCACCCCAAGTTAAACATTAACAATTTTGTGTGTTGACTGCCACAGGGTCAGACTGACAGTCAGTGGCCACTTTATTGTGTACACTTTAAAGATTTATTTCAGTTTCAATCTGTAAATTCCAATAAATTCCAATAATAAAAATTACAATAATGTTCAGCTTTGAGCGACACTGTTCAGCTGACCTACAGTATAATATTATGGTTGAACTCGAACCACTTATGCTTGAATAGAGGAAATGATGCTGAACTGGACACCATTTAATGAGAAGTAATTATAATGATCTCCACTGTCTATTTCCAAACATGAGGGAGAAGAATATTATAAAAGATTTTGATATAATGTAGTCCAGTACTAACTACCTTTGTACAGTAACACCTCTCATCAAAAAAAGAAAGAAAAAAAATAAATGTGAAATTTGTGGCAAATATTTATTGGATTGCATTGTATTGTAAATGTCTAAAAGTGGCCTATAAGTGTATTTTTTGGTCACTAACTCATACTGTAGGTTCTGTGAGGATAGAGCTTTTCTAATCATACACTTGCATTCACATTAGTTTGCCTAGTAGGACCTTGTATAATTGCATGTTCTTATGTAAATAAAGTTCAAATTAAGTTCACCCAACCCAGTGAAACACCCAACCACTAAATGCACCGATGAGCACACAAGACTTATTCCCTTGTGGAGCCAAATAAGAGTAATGTCCTTCCTCCTTACAGAGGAAAAAACATCTGACCATAAATGAAAGATGAAGTTAATTTGAATTCAAAGCAGTCAAATAAGTAGTTTCTCTTGGACAAAGAAGCAAAACATATTACCAATCAAATTGTTCTGTCTTTAAGTGTATCCTTTGAGTATTTTTGAATCATGGGAATCAACAGGAATCACATCTCCTCAACACTGAAAAATTAAAATGTCTCAACAAGTTTTCAGCATGTTCCTTAATATGAAAAGATGAGTTATTTCTCAGAGTTTGGTCTGAAAGTTTAATAACACATTTTCATTATTTATAATTTGTTTTCAGAATGATGATTAATTTAATGAATTGTTAAAGAAAATTAACAGATGCCAAGTAACCAGGGGTAACATTTTTATAATTATTTTCTGTTTTTTTTATTTGTTCTTGGTAAAAACAATCCAAGTCCAACAGCCCATTTTGTTGGTCCAACAGTACAGTAAGATATTTAATTTGCAATGATGGAAAATAGTAAAGTAAGAAACAATGTAACTGAATTTCATTAATGACTATTCATCCAGTCATGTCAGCACTAATCAGAGTCAAAGGACATGATTTGAAAACAGAACATAATCGTGCTTTGACAGGATTACAAAGATGTCTGTATTATCCACAATGAACTTCATTCCACTGAAAATGCAGGTACACATGAACCACCACAAATCGCACCACTGCATGTTTAAGCTGTGTGCTGCAACTGATATCCAACACTTGTATTACATTTACTTCCCATTTTATCTTTTCCATAATAAATATATAAGTGATCAGCCAAAGAACTGCATTTGCTAAAAAAGTATACTATAGGCAAAGTGCAAGTTAGGTTTACAGTTGGCCTAGTTCACCTTTCCTCAAACATCAACAAAAACTATAATCAAAAAAGAAAGATCATCAGAATAGTCATGTATCAAATGGAAATTCAAATACCAAATGTAGGAGAGCCATATGCGCCATGATCTAAGAAAGCTGCTTTATGCTTTCCCCTTCCACACCTGATCCCCTTGTTCAAGAGAATCAGGAAGGAGCATCTGTCAGTGTAATTGTGGAATCCCCTCATTGCACATCATTGTGAAATGCAGAATTTATCCAGCGATGTCACTGACAATATGACAGGCCAAATGCAATAACTGGGAAATCTGCTCTTGGTTTGGGACAACACTGATGAATTTGGGCTTGCCCTCCTCAATATTGCTAACTTTCTAACTGGGTGAAAACCAGCCCAGGCCTTTTGTATCAAGTGTTCTTTTTGAGTAACAATGGTGACTCAATAAGTGAATGTGCTTTTTTTGCTGCTCGCAACCTTTATCCTCCAGCTAGGCTCAACTGGAGGTATATGATCATCGCTTTTTGTTTTACAGCAAGAGTACACAAGAACTACTCAGTCAAATTTCAGAAAACTGAAAAGAAAGGGTGAATGGACAAAGAAAGGATACATTGCATTGTGGTGCAGATCTTGATCATTTTCATTAAAATTGAAGGGTTGGACATTGGCATTGACCTTGGAGGAGAATGACCTTCCAAGTGTGTGGCTTACTTCAGTGCTGATGAGGGCAATTTTTTATTTTTTTTTTAATTGTCTGGAAAATAAATAAATAAATGCCTTCCTTTATTCAGATATACAGCTCCGGAAAAAATTAAGAGACCACTGCAAAATTATCAGTTTCTTTGATTTTGCTATTTATAGGTATATGTTTGAGTAAAATGAATATTTTTGTTTAATTCTATAAACTACTGACAACATAACTCCCAAATTCCAAATATAAATATTTTCATTTAAAGCATTTATTTGACAAGGTCTTGATCTGGTGGTCCTTCATCCACACCTTGATCGACCTAGCTGTGTGGCATGAAGCACTGTCCTGCTGGAAAAACCAATCCTCAGAGTTGGGGAACATTGTCAGAGGAGAAGGCAGCAAGTTTTCTTCCAGGATAACCTTATACGTGGCTTGATTCATGTCAGCCAGGCTGAAGTTTGCAAAAGACCATAAGGACTGGACCATAGCGGACTGGAGTAAAGTCATCTTCTCTGATTAGTCTAATTTCCAGCTTTGTCCAACACCTGGTCGTCTAATGGTTAGACGGAGACCTGGAGAGGCCTACAAGCCACAATGTCTTGCACCCACTGTGAAATTTGGTGGAGGATCAATGATGATCTGGGGATGCTTCAGTAAGGCTGGAGTCGGGCAGTTTCGTCTTTGCAAAGGACGCATGAATCAAGCCACGTACAAAGTTATCCTGGAAGAAAGCTTGTTGCCTTCTGCTCTGACAATGTTCCCCAACTCTGAGGATTGGTTTTTCCAGCAGGACAGTGCTCCATTCCACACAGCTAGGTCGATCAAGATGTGGATGAAGGACCACCAGATCAAGAC
>VUQI01029817.1:0-13036 GCA_015106735.1 Paratilapia polleni | reverse complement strand
CTTCTGTGCACTATGCGCCTCAGCATCCGCTGACCCCGCTCTGTGATTTTACGTGGCCTACCTCTTTGTGGCTGAGTTGCTGTCGTTCCCAATCACTTCCACTTTGTTATAATACCACTAACAGTTGAATGTGGAATATTTAGCAGTGAGGAAATTTCACGACTGGACTTATTGCACAGATGGCATCCTATCATGGTATCATGCTGGAATTCACTGAGCTCCTGAGAGCGACCCATTCTTTCACAAATGTTTGTAGAAGCAGTCTGCATGCCTAGGTGCTTGATTTTATACACCTGTGGCCATGGAAGTGATTGGAACACCTGAATTCAATGATTTGGATGGGTGAGTGAATACTTTTGGCAATATAGTGTATTTATGCACATTGCTAAACAAGAGTTCTAGCATTAGCCGATGATTAACACTCCACCACTTCTGGCTCCAAAAAACTAACATGGAAGCTTCAAAATGCAGACTTCATTGTGGCAACATCTATCTTTTACACACTGTTTATGAAATAGACAGAGGCTAAAGAAAAGAAGAATAATATAGTGCAAATGATCTCAAGCAGATATTAACAAGGGTGGGGGAAAAAACAAAAACAAAAAAAAAAACGAAGGCGGGAGATAAAAGCCACACAAAGAACTGAAATTCAAAATAAAAAAGGAAGTAAACTGAAACGGAGACCAAGAATAAAGTCACACAGACAACAACACTGTGATAAAAATAGAGGGAACACAGGAGATACATAAAAAGGAAAAACCTGTAAGAACAAAAAGAAGAGAAAAACTAAGTATTTATCACAGACACCCTAGATAATTACAAAGACCATGACACAAACATGATAGGACCATTATGGATAGAACTGTAATGGTTGCTGAGAGCAGCATCTTACATGCTTAAGCATAGTCACAGAGACAATTAAAACTCTCATTTAATTCATGTTTCAATTGCTTGCTTTAATTGCATGCTTTATGCAAAGTGTCTTTATTGATCTTTCACCCCGAAATGCTGTGAGATGGCCCAGTTTATGTTCACTTCATGTGTTATGGCTGCACAAGATAGCTATCAGATAGCAAATAGCCTGGTGTAAATGTATTCAAGAAGAATTCTTCCTGGATTGAAATGTGATTGTTCAAAGCACTCTGGGAGGTAATTTGAGATGCATTCTACCTAGATGTTGGAAAGGTGTCAATGCAGTGGTCTCTCCAAGGTGCATATGTAATCTTCTCACTTCCCATGAGGAAATACAATGTGTTAGTTTGACATCTGTGTAAATAGCCACCCAGCCCCCAGGGAAAGATACATTATTCTGAAATTAGCCATTGTTCTCTCCATTACTGCAGGCGGGGAGAAAAACAGCTACAGCAATTTCATTTTCATTCTTTAGACAACTACTTCATTGGCATTTTGTGTGCATAGCTGTGTAGAACATCATGGTCCAAGTGTGCATCTAATGTGTACGACTGAATTGGATACTAATATGCTGATGACCTTGTTTGTTTAAAAGAAATTCAGAATCACTTTCTTGAAGCCTGAACCGAAGGCACTATCATGCAGTGGTGATGCTTGAAACACAAACAGATAATACACTGGCATACAATAGTGAATAATTTACATTTTAAAAGATTAGTATATTATTGTTTTGTTAAATTTTACAACAAAAAATGAAAGGAGAAACTCAGTTTAATTTTACTTGTATAGCATCAGGTCAAAACACCAGTCATCTCAAGGTGCTATAAATTGTAATGTAAAGACACTAATAGAGAGAACCCTATCAGATGATCCTCTACCACTTAGCAACGGTAGGGAAGAAGAGGCTCAGGGAGGAGCAGTCATCTGTTGTGACTAGTTGGGTGAAGAGAACACAGAAATAACAGCATAAAGAGACCACAAACAACAAAGAGGCCAAAATTACACAAATGTTAATGGCCTGCAATGGATGTCCCCCAGCAACCTGACCCTATAGCAGCATAACTAAGGATGGTTCAGGGTCACCCGATCCAGTCATAACTATAAGCTTTATAATAAAGGAAAGTTTGAAGCCTAATTTTAAAAGTAGAGAGGGTATCTGTCTCCTGAACCTGAATTGGGAGCTGGTTCTACAGGAGAGAGGCCTGATAGCTGAAGGCTCTGGCTTCCATTCTATGTACTTTTGTAAACTCTTGTAGCACAAATAAGACTGCACTGTGAGAGGGAAATGCTCTATTGAGATAACATGGTACTACAGTAATGGTAAAAAAAAATAAATAAAAATACACCCTCTTTCAATTCTATGGATTTATGTATCAGAACATAATAAAAAATAATCTGGTCCTTGGCATGTCTTAAAATTTAATGAATACAACCTCAGATGAACTACAACGCATGCCATATTACAATATGTCATTATTTATTGAACAAAAATGAAGCCAAAATGCAGAAGCAGTGTTTGAAAAGCTAAGTACACCCTTACTGTTTCCATAGGAAATAAGAGGGTAAGTAGCAGCCAAGTTTTGATAATCAAATGCACCTCTATAAAAGCAGACGTTTTGGCAGTTTGCTGGTCTGGCGCATTCAGATGTGTGTTAACACAATTCCAAGAAAGAAAGCTCAGCAATGATCTTAGAAAAGCAATTGTTGTTGCCCATTAATCTGGAAAGGGTTATAAGGCCATTTCCAAACACTATGAAGTCCCTCATTCTACAGTGAGAAATGTCTTTCACAAGTGGAAAACATTCAAGACAGCTACCAGTCTTTCCAGGAGTGGATGTCCCAGTACATTCACCCCAATGTCAGACTGTGCAATGTTCAGAGAAACTGCAAAAAACCCAAGAGCTACATCTCAGGCTCTTCAGGCCTCAGTTAGCATGCTTAGTGATAAAAGTTCATGACCGTATAATTAGAAAAAGACGCAGTATGGTAAACAAGTCTGGCTTGTTTGGAAGGGTTGCCAGGAGAAAGCCTCTTCTCTATGCAAAGAACGTGGCAGCACGGCTTAGGTTTGCAAAAGTGCATCTGAACAAATTACAAGACTAGTGGAACAAAGTCCTTTGGACAGACAAGACCAAAGGGGAGGTGTTTGGCCATAATGTACAGTGCCATGTTTGGTGAAATCTAAACACAGCATATCAACACAAACACCTCATACTACCAAACACGGTGGTGAGGGGGTGATGATTTGGGCTTGTTTTGCAGCCAAAGGACCTGGGCACCTTGCAGTCAGGGTGACCATGACCTTCTGGGTCTGGGACCTTCATGGGCAGCTGTGGCTCAGGAGGTAGAGCAGGTTGTCTCCTAATTGAAAGGTTGGTGGTTTGATTCCTGGCTACCCCAGTCTGTGTGCTAAAATGGACAAGATACTGACTTTCCTAGTTGCCCTTTTGAGGTATAGAAAAAAGTGCTTGTATAAATGTATTTGTGATTGGGTGAATAAGAGTATCGAGCATTTCTAGTGCTCACATAGAGTAGCGAAGCGCTATCTAAGTACCATTCTCTGTATACTAAAGTATTCTAGAGTCAAATGGAAGGCCATCTGACAGCTAACAGAATGTGTAAAAAAGAAAATAATCAAGGTTTTGCAATGGTCCAGTCAAAGTCCAGACCTCTCTCTGATTCAAATGCTGTGGCGAGACCTTAAAAGAGCTGTGCATAAAATAATGCCCACAAACCTCAATGAACTGAAGCAACATCATAAAGAACAGTGGGGCACAATTCCTCCACAACGATGTGAGAGACTGATAAAGTCATACAGTAAACAATTACTTCAAGTTACTGCTGCTAAGATTGTTTCTATGAGCCACTGAATCACTCGGTGTACTTAGCTTTTCACACACTGCTTCTGCATTTTGCTTAGTTTTTGTTACATAAATAAACAGACAGTGTAATATGTCATGTGTTGTTTTTCATCTGAGGTTGTATTTACCTAATTTTAAGACCTGGTAAGGACTAGATTTATTTATTTATTTATTTTTTTTATGTCCTGATACGTAAAACCTTAGAGTTGAAAGGGGTGTATATTCTTTTTACCATGACTGTATGAGATCTTTAAGATGACATTGCACATTCTATGGGTGGGCACCCCAAGATATTTGAGCTTTCAAATACCTTTTAGCTGTGATACTTAGGATGTTAGGATAGGATGTTACTCAGTACTGACCATGCAGGGAGAGAACTTTTGCTTCAGGAACTTTTCTTTTTCTGTTAATTTGAAACCATAAAAGATGGTGATTTTAAAAAGTACATACTTAGATATTCACAGCAACAGAAATTTTGACCACCGGTGCCCAAAAGTTTCCATGTTAGTATATGTCTGCTATGGTTATGATTTATTCTAAACTATTTTATTTTATTTAATTTATTGTGTTACTGTGAGTTTCACAACTGGCTACTCTTCTAGAAAGCAGGTTCATCGAACTAGAGTCTAACCCCAAGCTTGGTTACAGATCAGAGTTAGTTTAATCAACTCTGATTACGTTCACCCTGAGTGTGGGTAGTGAAAGAAAGCCATCAAATCATTACTGGGGCTCTGACAGCACCATTCACCGTGGTCGTGGGTAAATAAAGAGTAGAAGCTCCATTTTAATCCAGTGGACCAAGGAATATGAATGCACATCATTATGGATCGTGACATTTATCTTAAAAAACAGGAGAAGGAAAAAGAAATCTGCATCATCCATTTAGTCGTCATTCACCCAACTTCAGTTTTTCTTAATAGATAAGGCTGGAATCCAACCAAAGTTTACATTTTATTTTTAAGCCTTACAAATCATCTGTATACAGATGAGGGCAAATGCAGGTGAAAGCAGCTGAAGATAAAAATATAGATCAAACAGACACAGTTTACTTATGGACCTCTGATATCACTCAGAGCCAATAAGACTGATTTTTTTTAAGGTGATTTGCAGTAGAAAAGATGTTGGGATTTAAACTTTATATTTTAGACATCTAATGTGAATTTCATTTAATGACTGTATTTCGGCATGTGAACAGATTTCAAAATGAAAACACTGTCTGAAAAGCCTGGATTCAAAACTCACTTTTTGCATTTATTTCTGTTTTAGAATTTTTAAGTCATTTCAGCAAAATATCTTCATTCAAATCTTTACATCATCTCCAACAAGATGCCAACTCTGACAGGCATCTTTCCCTCACTGTGACTGATTACAGCTTGACAAATGGTTGTTCATTGTCATTCGATATTATTTTATGTATGTGAGAGGTTCGTACATATTAGTTTTATGTAAACAGTGATTCTTACAATAAATGTAGCAGTGCAGAGACAGTGGGTTACAGTCTGACAGCTGTCTTACTGTGCTGAGTCACAGTGGTAGAAAGATGTAGCCAGCAGATTTTATTCTGAGGTGATAATAAATCCACAACGTCCAATGAGCGCTTCCTCTGTCCTTACGCTGATGACTGATTGATAAGAAGCACTCATGTTACATATAAAGAATAATAAACTAACATTTAACTGGGAGTTCACTGTTTGTGAAGATGGAAACTTTTTCAGATAAACATGCTCTGATATGTCTTTGATGTCAACTGCATGAATGAGGAAAGCTGCTTCACTCTCAGCAGGAGGGGAGCAGTCAGAAACAAACTCAGAGTTTGTTGAAGAAAACCAACCAGAAAGCAGGTTAGGTTCAGGGAGTTCATTACCCTGATAAATGAGTCAGAGTTTAAGTTAGTTCCCTTTCTGGAACTGAAAACCCAGAGTTTCCCTCATCTCAGGGATGACAAGCTCACCTTGGGCCTATGGGAAACCCTGGTGCAACATGAAAACATGAGACTCCCCTTTTCCTGGCTCCCAAGAACCCCCTGTAACAGGATCTTAGCTCTTTGGAGGTTTAATTAAGTACTTTGGCTTCACAGGGGGATAGTGGTAAAACAAGAAACAAAAGGCAACTAATGTGGTACAATCCAAACTTATCTACTCAAAAACCAGACAAACAAACAAACAAACAAATAAAAAACATCATGTGGTTGACAGGTTCAACCAGGAAATGGGTAGACAGAGCCACAGCATATGCATGCAAGATTAGAGCAGACACCAATACATGCATTAAAAGTGGGTTCTTTATTCTCATTTAGGACATGAACACTAAAAGGTTCAGACAGTGATGTGGACCTAATGTAGGCGTCAAAGAGTTGAAGGGCCAGGAGCAAAGCCAGTGCTTCTTTCTCAGTCATACTTGTAGTTCACTTGGTGCTGCTTAAAAAGAAGCAGACTGGGTGGTCAAGACTTTGGGAATCTTCTTGCAGCAGCACTGCCCCTGCCCCATATCCATTTGCATCCACCTCCAGTTTGAAGGAGCACAAGAAAACAGGGGAGGCACAAAGGTCTGCTACACAGAAGAGCTTTGGCAGACTCAAAAGCTGAGTCTGTAAGAAAGACTCAAAAATAACTATGTCTGCAAAGTCTTTCAAAACCATGATAGCAGCCACACATTTACAAAAACCTACATGCTCCTGTTTGGTCTGAGGCACTGGAAAACCTACAGTTGCTTACACTTTCACAGGGAGTTTTGTAAGATATTTTGAATAACCTGCACAATCAACACAATCCTCACTTCTAGACAATGTGAGGAATAATTTTGTGATAATGTTAAGCTTTCAATAGTCTTTACAAAAGCAGGAAGTTCAATCTGATATAGGCACTAGCAATGATAGAGAATTCCAAGCACTCAAGCTGGGAATAGCAATGCCATTCTGGAAGAGACACTCAGCCTCCCTCTGCATAACAGGCTTCACAGGATTTGTGTGATATGCATTTGTTTTATAGGGTTTTGCTCACCAACATCAATATCATGATTTAGCATGTGTGTCTGGGTGGTGTTATCACTGGCAATATCCTAATATCCTGCAAATAAGCCTGACAGGTTAGTGCGACATAATTTCATTCACATGTGATAACATCTTTGAATTTCCCAGACGAGCACAGGGTGCTGAACCTCTCCTGAAAGTCATCCCCCTCACCACTGGAGACCTGCACAGCAGCCACAGCAACAGGAACCAAGGGAGATGCATTGCTAGCAGGGAGTAAGTTGAAAAAAACAAACAAAAAAACAACAACAACAACCAGAAAGCAGATTAGGTTCACAGAGTTCCAATAAGAACTTTTTACCATGTTTGCATGACAGTCAGGTCAGCATAGGGTAGTCATCTACATAGTGCCTGGACTAGCAGCCATTCCCAAACTTAAGAATGCCGTGGCTCATTTTGACATCTGAAAATCTTCTGCAACCCACCCAAACCTTTAATCCCATGAGCCTCAGATGAAGTATCTTCTTCTTTATTGTGTCATGAATTCATTTTGAATGGAGGGTGATTCTCCATTAACCCTAGAACACTAACGTTGGGTGATTTTCACCCATGCAATTGTGTTTATATGATTTTCACTGTGTTGCTGCTGTCTGAGTTGTGTTTCCCTGCTCCCATCCCTGGTTTTTTCAACAGGCACATGTTTGGGTGATTTTCATCTGACGTTAGTGATGGTGTTACAAAAATGTACGTTGGTGTTCTATGGTTAACTGAAAATGAAGAATATTATGTAATGTACTCACAGGTATATAGTGCTTTTTGTCTTACTGACCACTCAAAGCGTTTAAGAATACAAGTCACATTGTAACCAGACATTCATACAGCACTTTACCTACCTCACATCCATGGCCAATTTAGAATCACGGTATAACCTAACATGAACTGTGGGTGGAAGCTGGGATAAGCAGAGGAAACCTACGCAGGCATAGGGAGAACATGCAAACTCCACACAGGAAGGCCCCAGCCTTGTTCAAACCAGGAACCTTCTTGTTGTGAGGGGGCGGTGCTAACCACTCCAGCACCATGCCACCTGCATGCCGTTTTTAAAGTCCATGACTTTGTTTCATTAGTTCTGTTTCATCTTTGGATATAAATACCCTATTTAATGGTAATTTGAAACTAAAATATAAAAATTGAAAATGAAAGCTATTTTTCAGATTAATTTTTTTATTGTGAACAACTCCTGGCAGCCCACCTGCGGGGTCCCTAGGGTGCTGTGGCCCACGCTTTGACAATCACTGGCACAGGGAATTACAATTAAAAAAAAAAACAAACACCTCCTGGTTAAAAAAAAACAAACAAAAGTTATCACTAGGCAGGAATTTTGTCAACTTTTGTCAGCTTTTTGTCTTGGACTTGGCAGATACATGAGACAGGCGAGCCATGGCATGCACTGCACCTTCGAAAATAAAGTCAGCCATATTGAATCCTGTGTGGTCTTCAGGTTTAGCAAAAGCAGCAGTGGCAATCACCATTCCATTCTCTACTGGACTCCAGCCACCTACAAAGCAGAAATTTAATGTTTGGCTGACCTTTAGCATAAAATTTGATCCCTGATTACTTTTTTATGGTCTTAAGAATGTTAAAGGTTGTAAAAAGTATCAATAGTACTGTGGCAATAGCCTTGGCTTTTAACTAAATTTTAAACTTTTAACAGCCTTGAGATAGCAGGTAGAAACGCACATCCTGATCCAAAAAACTATGGACAGGGGTGAGACCGCAGCACTTGTATACAGAATGGAGGGGATAAGGGATGTCGTGATATACAGGTATTGACAGTAATTGTGATACTTAAAAATGAAAAATTCATGTTATGTTAAAAAATGTACATATGATAATATCTTAAAAACTCCAGTGCCAGCAGAGTTTGTTACAGACTCACTTTGCAGTTTATCAGAGCTCTCTTCTCTTTCAGTAACTGCTTTACTTCTGCTTCTTCTTCTCCCCTGGCCGCTCCTTTTAGGGATCACCACAGTGGATCCTCTGCCTGCATCTCACCCTATCCCTAACATCCTCTTCTGTCACACCAACCCTCTGCATGTCCTCCTTCACTACATCCATGAATCTTCTTTGTGGTCTTCCTCTTTTCCTCCTGCCTGGCAGCTCCATCTTCAACATCCTTTGCCCAGTATATCCACTATCTCTCCTCTGCACGTGTCCAAACCATCTCAACCCTGCCTCTCTAACTTTGGCTCTAAACCGCTCAATCTGTGCTGTCTCTGACTCATTTCTAATCCTCTCCATCCTGGTCCCTCCCAACGCTACTGCAGCTACGTATCAACACAGTTTATGTCTGACTACTGTTAAAAGCATTCACTATTTCTGTTGCTGCAATAATACGTCTCTGACACATTTCTCACAGCTAACTGGAACCTGTTGGGTAATTAATTGTTAATTTATTTTCCACTTTGTTGTCTTCTCTTGTTGTTCCTCCTCCCCTCTTCTGTGCTTTCTGAGCATCAGAGCTAACTCTAGCTGCTCAGTCAGTCTACTGTGCTCTGTGCCTTGACTCACAGGTGTTTCTTCAATTTGTTGCTGGTCTAATTGAGCCACCTCAGTTTGGTGTTCTATTTTAGCTTATATTGATTTTTTTTTTTGGTGCCTGTATCAGCAACATTTGCTCATATTGGTTTAGCCAACTCATTTTTTTTTTTTTTACTTCTTGCCTTTTTACAGACAATAGTGACTTCATAAATTTATGTAAACAAAATAAAGGATGATTTTTAACTGATGGCAATATAAATTTTTACATTTCTTTAGATAGTGAAATATTATCACTATAATGAATTTTGTTTGGCCATGATAATCCTGTGAAAATCTGATATTGCGATGGGCCTAAAGATGGCACAACTAATTACTGGACTACATCACAGTCACTGCTGGGGACAGGACACCACCTTTGCATGAGGATACCATTCTCCAAAAGTAAGTAAGTGACAGTTCCTTTAATTCTGTTTTTCTGAAGTTACAAACAAACAACAACCTCAGGTGTTAGCTAGTTCAGGTGTTGGGTCTTAACAATTTCTGTCTTGTCCATTGGAACAGAACACAGAACCCTATACATCAACATTATCAGCCATAAAAGTATCAGAGCATCAGAAAAATGCATCACCTAATGTACAAGCCCAAAAGCCAGGTATTGTGAAATGCAGCCTCATAACTTAATTCCTATTGAGAGCAGCTGACTGAAACTCAGATTCCTGATGAAAGTGCCCCCAGATGCACAAACATTTGGGGAAAAAAGTTCAGTTACATATATAATGTGCGATAAAACCCTGGATTTTTCTCTTTTTACCTGCAAACTATTAAAGTAATACATTTTCAGAAAAAGACAGAACCAAAGGCAAACAATATGATTCTGAGTAGACAGTGCACTTTGAATGTTCTGCATATGAACTCTTTTTTTCACCCATACTTTGTGATAGAATGTTGTTTTGTTGGACAAAATCCAGGCATGCTTTCAGTATGCTTGTATTGTTTTCATGTGTTTATCTGTTTCCTGGAGCACTGGAGTAACAGTTTTGCTTTCAGTAATATGTGGTTGATGTTAGTGCATCATATTGCTAAATATGAGTCACTGATGTTTATGTTTGTCACTGTGTGTATGATGAACATAACAAGTTATATTTACACTGTATAATCTAGTATGAACATCTGTCTGTACAGCTCATTCCATCCAGTTGGTACAAATAAGGGACAGAATGAAACACATCCTTAATCTTTTATTTCATTTTAGTTAAAAAAAAAAAAAAAGACCAGTTTCTTAACCATTTATCCAACTATGGTAACAGCAGGCCTAGAGCCTATCCCAGCTGACTATAGATGTCAGAGGGGTACACCCTGGACAGGTCACCAGTCCATTGCAGGGCTAACACAGAGAGACAATATCACAATCTCACAGCCACACCTACGGCAAACGTAGAATCACCAGTCACCAGTCTAACGCGCATGTTTTGGGACCCGGCAGATGGCTGCCCCTCCCTGAGCCTAGTTCTGCCAGGGGTCTCTTTTGGTTAAAAGGGAGTTCTTCATTCTCGCTGTTGCCAAGCTCTTGCTCACAGGGGATCATCTGATTGTTGGAGTTCTCCCTAGTATTGTAGAATCTTTATCTTAAAATATAAAGAACCTTCAGATGACTGTTTTTTTTTTGAAGGAGCATTATATAAAATTAAAATTGAATCAAAAATAATGGAAATATTGTGTACAGGTAAGATTTTGTTTTTAATCTTGGCCATTTATAGTGACATTTTTCTGAGTTTAATTATTAGAAAATATGATAAACTGAGGTTATGTTAACTCCATCTAACTTAAAAGTAAACACAGGTCTTTTACTTTGGTATATTACATTGAGTTCATGTGACTCATCCTCCTTAAGATTTGCACACTCCACAACAAAGTTAGTACAACTGCCAACTCTTAAGTTGACATTCCTAAATTATTTGAGGCACTGAGATTGTAATATTTGATAAATTGGCTTTACTTGAAACAAATATGCAATGTAAGCTATATACTTTTGGCTAATCTACTGATAGGCCTCAATCATTGTCCAAAGTGATTTCCATCAGGGCAGATGGGTACATTGCATACAGAGGGGGGGCCTGTATCATTTTTGAAAATCTCCAGGTATTTAAAATGAGCTCTTCTTTTTCATTTACAAATGTCTATCAAGTCAATTATATTTTTAGAAATAATCATTTTTATGAGCTGAGATGTGTGCTGATCTGAATGATAATGAGGCCAACCAGACAACTGCTGAACTGTTAAGGTTGTAGTTTGCTCTTGTTTATGTGGAACAGGAGCAGACTGCAGTATAGTGCACCATTAGTCATCGGCTGCAAAGTTGGTTTGTATAAATTTAACCGTATACTCCACCAGATACTCCTACTCATCTTTACACCAATCCACTTACTGTACCACACTGAATTTTTGTGAAAAAATTTTAGCCAGTCTGAGCTACCCGCAGCTTCAGTGCGTGTTAATCTGCACCAGGGCACAGCAGGCTCCAAGATCCTGAGTCACATAACCAGACATGTTAACCACTGGCTGCACCTGGACATGCAGTGGTATCCTGCTGAGCCAAACAGAGCAGGAGCACAAATCAAACCTCAAGTTCATCACTGTGAGTAAATAGTTAAAGCCACTGCTCATGGATGAGACAGCAAAGCAGTTGTGCGTGTGTGTTTTATACCCAAAGTGTTGTGTGAAGCCAGAACTCTGTTTGATGCTGAATGTATGTGACAACTTCACATATTTATCTGTCTAAAATACATATGTGTTTGTGTTCTGTGCCAGAGATACTCCATATTACGATCTGTAGATACTGTGCTTATCTGATGGAAATGAGGAATAAAAAAAGCTCCTATCACCACTAATAATCTTACAGTCCAGATATGAGTACAACTCAAGCTGCACTGACAGCAAACTGCACTTTTTGTTTTCCTTTTAAAAGCTTTGTTAACCCAAACAGACAATGTAGTGCAACAAAATGACAGTGCAGAACACTTCAGATGTTATTCAGATGTGACACGTATTTTCACTGACTGGAAACATAATTAGTACAAATACTGCATATTTATACATTACTTGCTCCTTCACTCCTCCATTCATGTGTCATTCCCTTCTAAAGGTTTACTGTAAAGTTGTGTCGCCCTCTAAATATCCTGGTATTTTACTCTTCCCTCCTGACCTTTCCTATGTCTGGTTGTAGAGTGTCCTGACATCCATGACACCTGGAGGAAAGTATATCGGCACTTAAAATTTCTTTAGAGGGGAGTTATTCTGCTTTTTTTTATTTCCTATCATTTATATAGCTATATTATGGTGGATGCACATATTAAACAATGCAATAATTCAATTCAATTCAATTTTATTTATATAGCACCAAATCACAACAACAGTCACCTCAAGGCGCTTTATATTTTAGGCTAAAGGCCCTACAAATCAGACAGAAAACCCCAACAGTCAGACGACCCCCTATGAGCAAGCACTTGGCAACAGTGGGAAGGAAAAACTCCCTTTTAACAGGAAGATACCTCCGGCAGAACCAGGCTCAGGGAGGGGCAGCCATGTGCAGCGACCAGTTGGGGATGAGGGGAAACAGAAGCGAGCAGAGGGAGACAGGACAAAACACACACTATGGGAGAGAGACAGAGTTTAATAATAACTAATGATTAAATGCAAGTGGTGTATAAACACATGGAGAGTGAAAGGAAGTGAGGAAGAGGAAGTGCTCAGTGCA
>VUQI01029815.1:0-11179 GCA_015106735.1 Paratilapia polleni | reverse complement strand
TGCATTTAATCATTAGTTATTATTAAACTCTGTCTCACTCCCATAGTGTGTCTTTTGTCCTGTCTCCCTCTGCTCTCTTCTGTTTCCCCTCATCCCCAACCAGTCGCAGCAGATGGCTGCCCCTCCCTGAGCCTGGTTCTGCTGGAGGTTTCTTCCTGTTAAAAGGGAGTTTTTCCTTCCCACTGTTGCCAAGTGCTTGCTCATAGGGGGTCGTCTGATTGTTGGGGTTTTCTGTCTAATATTGTAGGGTCTTTACCCTAAAATATAAAGCGCCTTGAGGCGACTGTTGTTGTGATTTGGCGCTATATAAATAAAATTGAATTGAATTGAACTGAATTGAATATGGATTTTAGGAGCTTAAGATCTATATGTCAAGACTAATATATATGCCTTACATTGGGAAAGTGGCACTGCTGAGAGGGTTGCCTATAGTCTGACTGAAGCAGGGATATCATGGGCTGCCAAGGAATAATTTTCAAGAGAAGATTGCATGCAGTAGATTGATTTGCAATTTGGGTAATTGAATGGAGAGGCAGTCAGATCTGTTGACTTCTGCAACTGACTTCATTTACTGTCAAGAAGCATAATGGATTAAACAGGTATAAGTAGGTTTAACAGTGGATCTGATCTGTAACTGAGGTGTGGTCCTGCTTTTGGATATCAGTTAACTTATAGTCATCATGTTTCTTCTGGAAACCTTTAAGCAGTTACTTGGCTAATAGATCAGCTAAGGCTGAAGTTGTGAGTTATATAAAATAATAAACAGCTTATTCGTTGTCTTTTCTTTCCTCCATCAGTTGTCTGTGAATTAACATTGGACCCAAACACTGCACACAGAAACCTGAAAATGTCTGACAACAACAGGAGGGTGGACGTACTGGACCAGCAGCAGCCATATCTAGATCACCCGGAGAGATTTGATATGTTTTGTCAGTTGCTGTGTAAAAATGGCCTGGCTGGTCGCTGTTACTGGGAGGTCGACTGGGAAGGAAAAGTTGACGTAGCAGTGACTCACAGAGGGATCCCAAGGAAAGGCTACAGCAGTGCTTCCAGGTTTGGAGGGAGTGATCAGTCCTGGAGTCTGAACTGCTCTGATGAAGGTTATTCTGTGTGGCACAATAACAGAGAAACATCCATCTCCTCCTCCTCTGTCTCTAACAGAGTAGGAGTGTATGTGGACTGTCCTGCTGGCACTCTGTCCTTCTACAGAGTCTCCTCTGGTGAACTGATCCACATCTACACTTTCAACATCACATTCACTCAACTTCTCTATCCTGGGTTTCGAGTCTGGAATGGTTCAGTGACTCTTTGTTCAGTGACAGAATCAGACTGCTGATTGAAAATGAAAGTTTAATCAACTATCTCACACACATACATGCACGCTACAGCTGGTGACATTTTGAAACTGAATAACCAAATAAGAAAGGCTGGCTCTGTGCTGGGAACTTCTCTGGAGTTGGTTGTGGAGGAGATGATGCTCTATAAACTGTTGAACACCTTGGATACCATCCAGCATTATCCTGCCGGTAACAGCAAGTCAAAGAGTGGAGCAGTTTAACTCCACTAACTTTGTTCATATACAACAGGGTGATCACTCACGCCAATGATCAGGTTCCTCCTTTGTTTTGATGTCGAACAAAAAGTTTCATAATCAACCACCTCACTCTCTTATGATATTTTCATATTTGATTGTGATTAGTGATTTGATTGGCTAGTGGCAGTGCTGGAGTATTTGAATAATTGCAATCTGATTGGCTGGCCCTTGTGCTTGAAAAGATGAACTTTACTCAACTTCTCAGTGAAGCAGTGCAAGTGAAGCAAAGCAATGGACTCACAATTCACTTTGGCATTACATGACATCACAACATTCAGTATGAATTCAGCTGGAAATGCCGAATACTGACTTATTGTACAGCTTCTTCTGGAATATCCACTTGACTTGATCTTCTGTAAAGTGTATTTATAATGGATTTTTTTCATTGCATAGTTTATACTCTGCCATTCTCTCACTGCATTTTTATATTTGGACTCTTGGGATTTATGTGGCAAGCTGCAGTTGGACCATTTTATTCCCACTCATGTGCATACAGTAGGTGTGTAGATGCAGAGCCGGCACAAGAGACCAGACATTCTCCCTGAAGTATTAAGTGCAGTGTACCTGCTACTCACCTGGAGTGATAGTCACAGATTCAGACTTTGAAAAGTGAAACACACACATCTCTTTCCAGCTGCAGCTTTTTTTTGGGGTTCCTTTTAGTAAGATGGACAAATACTCTCTCAAACACACTCATGTGCAAGTCCTTTTATTTCCTGGCTGTCAATAACCTGCTTTACCAAACTCTGAAGTAACCTTACACATGTTTATTGTGCTGGTGCTGCATCGACTGTGCAATCCACGAACAATGCAGTGGGAATTAGACTGAGAATCAGGAACAGCTGATATTGTGGGCAGCTCCTGTTCATGTTTGTGCTGTTTAGCTCAGCCCATGCTGTGAGAACACAGAAATTATAACATACACACAACTTTGTAGTGACTTAAAACCAAGTGTTAAAAACAATCGTCTGTGCTTCTCATGCATTCTGTTTTTACATGTTTTTTTAGCAGATGGATTGCTTTTGATGGGGAAATTCTGGTCTGTTGTGCTGTGTGGATTGTGCACAAAGTAACCAAAACGACTGAAAGATTGTGCAATAGCATTTGGGGCATTCAATTTACCAAAATGTAGCCTTCAAATATTTGTTTTTACTCTGACACACTGATTCATTTCTTTATTGTCAGAGCACGTATCAGAATGGCCTCATTTGCATAATTTTTGATCTTTAGAAACACTGAAATCACATTTAAATACTAGTTTGTTACCCTAAGACCGCCTTTCACATTAGCGTGTTTTAATCGGTCTTTCACTGATTCAATCCTAGAACAAAATCTACATTGGAAAAAATTAATGAACAACTTACATTTTCCTAAATCTCAGAGGCATTACTTATCCCAATTTAAAGCCATGGTCACATGAACAGAAGGAATTTAGTGGAAGTGTAATGAAAGCAGGAGTGCTTTGAATAAACCATGACACTAACAACAAACCTTATCAACTTCAAACACAAGTCACACATGTCCCGAGCAACGTCACGCGTACACCCCCATCATCTAATCACTGAGCATCAGGAAGTGTTGCCAGTGTGTTTAAGTCCATCATTTATTAACTTGCTATTTGCCCACAGCTCGGATCCTGTTAGTCCTCAAAGACCGAGCCAAACCTGGAAACCCACTCAGCACTCAGCTGTTCATCCCTGGGAGTATCCTCTGCTTCTGTTTTGTGTGAGGAAAGCTGCATAAACTGCCTGTCAAAGATCCTCTCTTAGTGAGAGTGATCACTACAGTTTAAATTCAAAGGACCAAACCTGGGTGAATTGCACTGACACTCGTCAGTCTCAGTGCATGGAGACTGGGGGGGACCTGAGTGGACAAGGTTCACAGTCTGCTGGTATTCTGCACTGCTGCAATTACACTGTGAGTGTGAACTGCATTCTGCTGTGTGTTGTTTGCTGAATTTTTGTGCTTTCTGGGCTTTGTGTGAACCGTTGTGTAAGTAGTAGGCTGGTGATTAAAAATGTTTTTTGTTTGATTTTCTGACTGTTGGGGAATTTTCTTTTTCTTTTTGTTGTCTTTTGTTTAGACCACACAAACAGTAACTGGTGCTTTCTTTATATTGTTGTACACCTGGAATGTTAAGACTAATTTTCTGATGTTTTTCAAATTCCTGATGTTGTGTAAATAAAAGTGAGTTCATAAATATCATTTCTGAAGAACACACTGTCTCCCATCTTTTATTCATTTCACTCTGAATAACTTGAAAATACATTTTGAAGTGTACTAAATCTCCAGTGCTTTAAGACCCCCAACAAGGCCTCTCTGTGTTCCTTAAACTTTGCGTCACATGATCAGAACATTTGTGACGATTTAAACAAACTTCTCTTTTTAAGGAGCACTTCCTTTTGACGGCAGCCCTGAACGCAGCTGTAACCGACTTCCTGCCAACTGATTTGAAACTGAAGAAACCGATCAGACGACACAGGGAGATTCTCACACTTCAAACTCCTGATGAAAAGCCTGTAAGTTCTGTTTTCCAGTAATTTCATTAATATGTTGACTTATTTCACCAAACAAAAGATTTTAACTGCAGAACAGTGTATTTATCCTCTGACAGCAGATCTCTCATTATGATCAAATAGTTGTTCTTTTAATGATCGACCTGAGATGACCTTTTTACTTTATGATGGGTGATGGATTTGCAGCATTGACCCTTAGCTTTCCATAATGTTTGATTGATGTATGACTCTCAGTTTGATCTTCCTGCTACACGTGACAGCACCTATTGAATGAAGAACCTCTTGGATGATATGGATGGAAAAAACTTCCTTCAGCTATAAGTTATTATATTTGGACCCTCAGCTCTGTTAATATCCTCTGAAAGGTGACTGGGCTGCTGTCCATATATGTTCAGACTAATTAAAAATCTTTCTTGACTTTTAACAGGTAAATCAGCAGTGTTGTAAATAACAACTCACCTGTATACTCCTTGTATATTTCACCCTCATATATTTCTATTCTGGAATAATCTTCAGATCGATTTATAATCTTTTCCAACAGTTTACAATTTAAAATCAGATCTTAAAGGTATGTTTTGTAATTACCCTCTGCAAAATGTAACTAAACCTTTCACCACCAGGGGCAGCATTTTAGCAGTGAGTGTGTTGAGATGTTTTCAGATGTGTGCTGCTGTTCTTTTTGATATTTTGTTTTACTCCTAACCCCATTTCCTCAAGAGGCCGCCATTGCAAATAAGAACGAGTTCTTGATGACTTACCTGGTTAGAGTAACTCACTGCACCATCTTGTGGTACAAAACGGTATTACACGAAAGTACAGCGAGGACCTAGTTTATCTTCAGTTAATATCTCTTCCATACAGTGCATAGATGTTTTGTACATAACGTCGTAGTCTTTGTTTTTTCACAGTCTGTTGATGGCTGTGATTCATTTTGGAAAGTTTTTAATTAGTTTTTAAAAACAGGAATTTACAGTAAGTTCCCTTCAGATCCACTCAAAGATGAGATGTCCAACAGTTCATGTGAAGTTCACAGTTAATGATCAGCTTCCTCACAGTTCTTGCGTTTTTAATCAGTTGTTTCTATTTGTCCATTTTAAAAAAAATCTATTTTGTATTTATTATTTTTGGCTATTTAATCTCCCAGTTTTGACTTGGTGCTCTTTTTACTGATATTTATTTATTTATCTAGTATTTGCCATCATGTTTATGTGGGATTTCATTTATCTCACAGTCTTTTACACTTCCTCTTTAGTGGTTTTGAGATCTATTCTCTATAATTTATTTATCACATTTGGGTCGACTCCTGTTGTTTTTAAATGTTTGGGTACAAAGAAGCCAATGTGATGCAAAGGTCCATCACTGACCTCCGCAAAGGCACCTCAGTGACCTCAGCAGGAGGAGTTGTTGTTCAGGTTTTTTTTTTTATTCCTGTAAAGTAGGACAGGAAAAAAAAAATACAGCTGATAAAAAGTTAATTATATCAGGATTTCTGCACTGATTACTCCTGATCTTCATCTAAGTCACAAATGCAGATGGCCATCCTTTTCCCTGTGACCCTCTTCCTGAGTAATGATCACCTTCACACAATGGAAGGCGATTTGTGTGTCCCTGTGATCCTGAGAGCTCACCAGTGAGTCTCTAGTGACTGAGCCTTGGCTCATGGGACCAAAAACATGACACAGACCACCCCCCCCCACAGGGTTAGGGATGGGGTCAGGTGAATGTGAGGATGTCATGGGTGACTGAGCCTTGGCTCATGGGACCAAAAACATGACACAGACCACCCCCCCCCACAGGGTTAGGGATGGGGTCAGGTGAATGTGAGGATGTCATGGGCTGTAAGGGCCGGTTTAATTTGGAACTTATGCACGACTCAGAAGACAGCACTAACAGGTTTACAAGTTTATTTACAAAGATAAGAGTACAGTTCAGAATTACTGGGGAATCCAATCCGGCCACGGGGGCGAGGGCTCTGGGAATAAGGAGAAGGCTGTTAGTCCAGATGGATTCCACAGAGGATCCGAACACAGTGAAGAGGTCAATGGCTGATTTGAGCTTACTTGATACGTCCGGAGAATCCTCAGGACGGGAGAACTGATAGGAGCCGCGGTTTTGCTTTCCTGTGGAAGGGAAGGCGCTGGAGGGTGAATAGGCAGGTTAGCAGTGAGAGAGAATGATCCAATGGTTCCAACAGACGAGGACGAACCAGCCCGACGGACAACAGGTAAGTGTAGTTAAGAGCGGGACCACGTGGAGACCAGAACGCACAAGTGAAGCAGACAATCTGGTGAGGGTTGAGGGCTCGGGCTGGTCCTTAAAAGCAGGCTGATGATGAGGTAGAATGAGGCGCAGGTGGTCCAGGTGAGGTGTGGCGTTGGGGCTCCACCCAAAGGGTGGAGTCTTTCCAGGCCTTGGAGAGAGTTAGATACTCCAGAAAGCAAAACCATTACCAGGCTATGACAGAGGAAGCTTTTTCAAACTGACTTTAAAAAGTTTAGAGAAACATTTGAGAAGTGGAAATTCCCGGATTTCAACATTCCAGAAATATTGATGGAGTGAAACAGTTTTGTAGGAGCAGTGGTCCAAAACCCCTTGTTGTAATTCTCATAAACAGATACAGGAAACATGTGATGCTGATAAGGGAGATTCAAGAGTTATGAAATTCCAGAGTTCACTGTAAGTGATGACTCAGTGTGTTTAATATAGACATCAGACTGTGACTCAGATGAAGATCACGTTTTATGAGGAATCTCTGCAGAAATCCTGCAAATAATAATTCTTTAAAAACTTTTAAAAATCTTAGAAAATCATTTTTAAAACGTTTTCCAAAGCTGAAACGGTCACTGGCAGCTGGTAGCTCTGCTCTTAATTATTTAGGGAGGAACACTGAGGATGAGGATCGTAAGCGGGTCTCTGCCTCAGAACAGACATGTCCAAAATATGTCTGATCCAAGCTGTCCGTCCTTTGTCACGTTCCTGTGCTGAGCCGGTCTCTGGTTTGATTGTGAGCTCCATCTAGTGGACAGACAAGTGATCACACCTGAGTTTCTGCCACAGGTTTGACTGGTTTTGACGTCACTCTGATGTTTGTTCAGACCTGTGAGCTATGAGGGAGTGTTCACAGGAACCAGGACTGACAGGAGAACGAGCAGCTTCTTCTCTCCAAATGTTTCCTCCACACATGAAGCTGGAAAGCGGCTGGAAGCTGATCTGAGGTGAGTCCAGCAGGTGAGAAATCTGTAAATGTCTGAACAGGATCACTGTGACGGTGTTGGATCGCTGACGGTGCGGTACAAATGTTTCTTGATGCTGATTGGCTGATTCAGTACATGCAGTCCAGATGTGCGGTAGAATTTGTGCCTATTAGTCAGTTAAGCTTTAGTTTACTGCTGACTATGAAATTATAGTTATTTTTTTTACTAATCATTATGAGTTCACGATGTATGTTTATTCATGCCATTAGTGTAATAAAATAATATTTGACATATATATGGTTTTATTTACTGCATCAGAACCATTAATGAATCATTAACAAATACATAATATAATGTAAAATGTTATGTGTGCTGAGGTGATCGACACATAACATTTTACATTATATTATGTATTTGTTAATGATTCCCAGGAGTTACTGTTGTTTTGTGACAAAGGTTTCATTTCTGATCAGCGACCCTGTTGTTAATCCTCAGGCTTCAGACTGTTGAGTCAGAGCTGCTGAAGGAGTCCTGTGAAGCACATGACTGTAATTTAACCCAAACCAACAGCCTAAACATAACCAGACAGCTCATGAAACTGAAAGTAAACAATGAGTAAAAACCAAACTAAACAGATTTACACAAAGACAGCCTCACCTGCGTACCTGTACGCTTTTTAACACAAGTATTATAAACACATAATTTTATATAAATATTTATACAGTACACTTATATTTTGAACCTAATAACCATCCACATAATATTTAGAGATGCACTAGACAGTTCAATTCAGTTCAATTCAATTTTATTTATATAGAAAATCACAATCACAAATCACAACAACAGTCGCCTCAAGGCGCTTTATATTTTAGGGTAAAGACCCTACAATATAACAGGTATTTATTAATTGTTTACAAACAATTGTTAACCAATTAGTAAACATTATTGACAATCATTTAAATGTTTGTTAACATTAAAAATCTATTATCTGGAGTTTAATTACTACTTTACCTTTTATTAACAATGGTGACTGTAAGTGTTTCCTCGCAATGTGATCACAGTCTGATCTGAAGTCATCAGTGAAAAATGCAGCGAGTCTCAGAACTGTTCTTCCAACCTGTTTTCTGGCTTTACTATCTCAACCAGTAGTTATATTTATTACACTTTTTTAAAAAATGATATATTTTGGGGTAGTTATAGCACACCAAAAGTTTTGATTTGAACAAATGATTGCAGGGCTTTGCAACATGAACAATAACATACTGTTATTAGAATACACGTTGAGAAGTTACTGTGTGCTGTGCTGTAAATGTTGTTGTGCTGACTGAGTGTGTTGCTGTGTTTGTGTGAAGGTGTGGGCTCTGCTATGGATCAGTGTGAGGACAGAGAGGAGGGAGTCCCTCCCTCTAAAACCACTCTCTGTGGGGACCATGAGAGCCAGACCAAAGCTCAGAGGTGAGATGACCATCTCTAACTGTCCATGACTCTTCTCCATGTCACAGCTCAGCTCTCACATCACTGCACCATCATTATTCACACTCACGGCTCTGTGTGTGTTGTGTTGAAGCACACAGCAGCAGCATGATGATGGACCTGATCCCAGCTGTGTGTCCATCCAGAGTGGACAGGCTCTGGACAGACCTACTGGATCAAAAGTGCAACCTTCTTCTGAAACAGAGTAAGTTTTGGTGGTTTCTGATTTGTCTTCTAGTTCTGTTGTGTGTTCGTTGCTTATAAATTATATTTATAACCCCATTTCCAAAAAAGGTGGGAAGCTTTAAAAAATATATGCTCTTTAGAAATTTGATGAAAGTAAAGTTTTTAAAAAATTTTGTTTTTTTAAAAAAAAAAAAAAAAATTATGGAAGAAGTGAGAACAGACAAAACGAAGTGATTTTATTTCCCAAGAATAAACAAAGCAAGCTGGAGCCACACTGAGTACGTACAACTGTTTCCTAAAAAGGTGGCACTGTGTAAAATGTAAAGATAAATACAACCATTTGCAATCAGTCTGTATTCAATAAAACATTTTACAAAAACAGCTGCTGGAGTTAAGACATTTGAACAACTGGAAATTCAAAAAAAACTGAGAGAGAATAAAGACTGCATTTAGTGAACATGGCAGGGGGAATTTGTATATCCACATTCAGCAGCTATTTCAACAGCATATGAAGCTGATAACATGATCATTTTTCAGACAACAAATTACAAAAAAAAAAAAAGTTTTTCATGGTAGTTAAATACTCTAAGGATACACTTGATGTTATACTGAAAATATCCAACCATCCATTTTCTTCCACTTATCATTGAATACTGGATCACTGGAGCCTATCCCAGCTGCCATAGGGTGAGAGGTGGGGTACACCTGGACAGGTCGCCAGTCTGTCGCAGGGCTAACACAGAGAGACAGACAACCATTCACGCTCACATTCACACCTACAGCCAATTTAGAATCACCAACTAACCTACCCATGCATGTGTTTGGACTGTGGGAGGAAGTTGGAGTACCTGGAGAGAACCCACGCAGACACGGGGAGAACATGCAAACTCCACACAGGAAGAACCCAACCTGGATTCAAACCCAGGACGTTCTTACTGTGAGGTGACAGCGGTAACCACCACACCACTGTGCCATCCACATACAGAGAATAAGCTGGTGAAAATAAGAATGCATGGACCTTAAAACTACTTTTCCCTTCTTTCTCTTGTTTTCTGTCATCATTTTAAGCTCTTGTTTTAACTTGTAGCTGTGAAGGTACATCCTTCTAACCACATTTATCCTTAATTGTTTTCAAAAGCAAAGATGATATGCACTCCATTAAGACAGATTAAGTACTCGGTGGCATCTTTTAAAAAAACAACTTAAAACTCATTTACTCAGGCAGGCTTTTGGGTAATGTCTTATATTGTGGATTATGATGACTGATGAGATTTTCATTGGAGGATCCCTTTAAAGTACTGTTGTATTGTGTTTTTTTGTTACTAGCAGTGTCCTCCTGCAAAGACCAGCCTCTCCTCTACCTAGCGATGTGTCCATGAAGAGTGTCGGGTCTATGAAAAGGCCGATTGACTTCAAAGGTGGACCCCAGTCTGCTGATAAAGGGTGAGAATGTGAACTATTGATTGTGTTTCCTCTTTGAAAACATCCCATCCAACAATGAGAGCAGCATTTCCATCAGAGATCACTTTGTGTTTCTGCCAGGATTCATCATTTAGAACACAACACCTTTAACAAACTGTTCAATGTTTTTGCAGCATTAACCAGCAGAGCTCAGAGGTTGTCAGTGGTCAGTCTGTCCCTCAGTATCAATCAGAGCTGGACTCCATATTTATGGTGAGAACAATTCTACATTCAAAACTTCACTATATTCTACTATTCTACTTCAACACTACTATATATATATATATATATATATATATATATATGTATGTATGTATACACACATACACACACACACACACACACACACACATATATATATACAGCTCCGGGAAAAATTAAGAGACCACTGCAAAATTATCAGTTTTTCTGATTTTGCTATTCATAGGTATATGTTTGAGTAAAATGAACATTTTTGTTTTATTCTATAAACTACTGACAACATAACTCCCAAATTCCAAATAAAAATATTTTCATTTAGAGCATTTATTTGCAGAAAATGAAAAATGGTCAAAATACCAAAAAAAGGTCCAGTGTTTTCAGACCTCAAATAATGCAAAAAAAAAAACAAAACAAGTTCATATTCATTTTTAAACAACACGTTACTAATATTTTAACTTAGGAAGTGTTCAGAAATCAATATTTGGTGGAATAACCCTGATTTGCAATCACAGCTTTCATGCGTCTTGGCATGCTCTCCACCAGTCTTTCACATT
>VUQI01029812.1:0-14994 GCA_015106735.1 Paratilapia polleni | reverse complement strand
AAAAAAACAACCCAAAAAGGCAGTTCAGTGCGGCTAAAACATACCATTGTGTTGGATCACACACTGCATATCAGACTTTACCACCATACTTTTATATATGAAAACTATTCTCATTCCCACTGTAGAAATTTTGACTTCCCCTGGGGGTAAGGATGCAGTCATACATACAAAATAATATAAAACTTAACTATACCTTAACAAAAGTATGGTCTTCAAGTAAACTAAGCAGTCTGCTAAAGAAAAAAGAACTTACTGACAAACAAACCTAACAAAAAGACACAGGATGTCTTTCCCTTTAAATTTGCTGTTTATTGGATGGAATTCTGCTTGGGACAGATGAGTCTAAAAGTTGTGCCCACAAAGGGACCAATTCGCTTGTCTTTGAAGCTGGTGCGGACATTCCAGGCTTCGGTTGCCTAGGTAAACCTCTAATGTATTTACTCTCCAGTCACATGTCAATCACTGGTATCCTGAGCTCTCATTGGAAGTGGCTTCAATTGATCGCCTTGAAGTTGTGAAAAGTTTATCTCAGGTCCCACCCACTTCGCATTGCCAGTGTGGTTTTTTTGTCGCCACTTGAAGTCGCCGAATGTCATTGATTTCTATGGTCTCTGGTTGCCACGTCGCTACAAATGACTTCCTGTATGGACACAGCTTAAGCACCAACTATCAGCACAGCACATGCCCATGCCTTTAGGAATCACGAGTCAACTGCTTTTGCTTTGTTTCCTTCTACATCTTTAATCTGACAAGCATGTGCGTTTATTTACATGTCTCTGTTGCAGAAAAGTTAGCCAAAGACAGGTGGGACTTGCTTTGATAATAGGTGGTGCCTAAGCACTTGCATGTTCACTTGCATTGCCAGAAGCACAGCGAAATTGAGCTCCCCACTGTGGCAATCCCTTGTGACAAGGGAGCAGCCGAAAGAAAGTAGCATACACACTAACAAATACATCAGTTAACTGTCTTTTGTACATTTACTTAACCTTATCTGTTTAGATACTGGTCTTTGCTGCTGTATGTATAATAGATTCAAAGATATGCAGTGTAGGTAGTAAAAGCTTTAGATTAGTTTGTTTATTACATTCCAGATAATTAATGTAAATTAGTGTCAGTTACACATTGTCTCTTGCACTCTGATAAACAGGTATTAATTGTTTAACAGTGTTTATTTTATATCAACGGTAGTAAGTGCCTTAAAAAGACTAATGAGCAATCGCTTGTCTCATCTGATTTACATTTGACTGTATTTAAATTCAAGTTACCTGACCTACTTTAAGCAAATGACCTAGCATTCTTCAACAACGGTGTGTAAAATATTTGATTTGATATGCCTGTTATTGTCTACAGTAAACAATAGCTGCTGAAATCAACAGTTGTCAAAAGGTTGGGTATAGTTGGGGCTAATATTATATTAACATAAGTACTGTTGATTTGAACCTCTCATGCACGGTCAAGTGGTTGGGTACGAAACACTGACGAGTGTCTGTACTGAGCGGCATGTGCGTACAGTATATATGCATGTGTGTTCTCATATTGCTGCAGCAAGCAGGTGGTGTTTTTCCCTCACTGCAGGAGGCTCCTCAAACAAAGAGCTTTTAGCATCAACTTATCAATCTCCTCTGTGACACAACTAAGAGCTGGGTGGAGGACAGGTTGTGACATGCATAGCCGTATCCATGCATCTGCACACAGTACAAGCGTACAAAGATGAGTATAGAAGCAGAAATGTAGTTAAGAAACAAAATGAGGTGTATGGGGACAGACTGTTGGCAAGCAATGCTGCATTCACAGGAGAGCTTAAAACAGAATTCCCTCTGCCCTATTGCCGCTTAACTTTCCGAGATCAAAAGACCCTCACATTACCACATTGATGAATAAGTTACAATCACTATATGAACACGGGTTATGTATCTGTATGTGCCATGTGTATGTTTTATGGCTTGGCTTACAAAAACAAGATAATCCACCTAAAATGGTTTTTGTGCTACATTAATTTTCGCAATTTGTCTTGCATTTTAAATCCAGGGCACCTCTTCCTTCAAAATGGTGATCTTTTGCCCCTCTCTGAAAGCTCAAGCTTTTTCAGTGCTTAGTTCAGCATGAGCAAAGATGACAGCAAGAGAGGCTTTGGTCACCAAGACATATCTACAGGAAGTACAGGTTGAAACAAAACTAACAATTGCTTGTAGTGCACTCTTATTTGTCTCTGGATCGCCCAGAGTCTCTCGTCCAGTCCACTTTTGGCAAAGTGCAACAGAAGTGTGGGCTGGCCGATGGCCTACACTTCTATGCAGGGTCGGGGGGAAGCTTTGGACTCTGTACATGTCTCATGAACCCTCCCGTGTTGGAGACTACAGCCAATGGGGACCAGTGCTGTTGGCCGTTTGAGATGGGCTTTATGGTCAAAAACACCCTTCTGGTCTAAGCTTAACTCCTGATGGAACAACGCTGTTTCTCCCATCGTGTACCCTTTTTTTTTCTCCATGTTTTTAGTTTTTTTTCGAATTAGAGTAAAAATTAAGGAAAACCTACTGGTAAAAGACACGTTTTGTTAGTTTAATAGAGTTCAATAAGTTTAATAAATTCGTAGTGATTCTAAATTTAATAAGTAACCATTTTAAATTGCAAGCTCAGAAGTGAATAAAATAATAGCTGATGAGCCCTATCTACTGTGTGGCTCCGTAATAAGACAGTTTTCTCAGAGAACAACAAAAAAAAAAAGTAATACAAGTGAAAGATAAAGATTAGATAAGATAAGATAAGATAAGATAGTCCGGACCTGGATTAGACTGAAGATCTACTTTCCATGTTTGCCTTTAGACGGCTATATACAGTCACCCTGTACCTTTTCAGGTTTGTGCCGTGCAAAAATAGAACCCTTATTCTCAGAGGACATGAATATTGTAGCAACCTTTGAGTAGTAAGGAAGGAGAAAACAATTAAAATCCACCAATGATCACCATGGGAGGCTTTAAGTACATCAATGATGAGTGAGGTTCAGCTGTAAATCCTGCCAGTGACAGGTAAGGTAGAGAATGAGGCCCGCCCAGTGAATGATGAGGTGAGTTGCAGTCAAATCCATCTACATTAAAAGCTTCAGGCCTCGTCTTTTTTTTTCCTTCTTGACTCTCTGAAGAGGCTCTGGAGTCACAGCTATCACTCTTTTCCTAAACCTCAAACCTACAGCCCCCCCCCACCTCCCTCCCCGGATTCGCCCTTTCATTATCTCTACAGCAAAAAACAGAGAGAAAAGGGAGGAGGAAAAAAAAAGAAGAGGAGAGTGGAGAGGTCTGAAGAGGTTTTCAAATCCAGTGAAGCCTGTCACATTACAAAAACATGTCGCTTTAAACTAAATGTGAAATATCAGTAATTGAAGCCATAAATCCACTGTTGTGTTTCCCCTCACCTCCTCCCCATCCCCTCTTTCTGTCTCTCTCCTTCTCTCTACCATCCCTTCCTTGCTCTCTCTCTCTCTCTCTCTCTCTTTTTTTGTGAGTGCTTTTGATGAGCGGTAAATTGGAAATTATTTTGTGTTGTAATGCCGCCCTGAAACGTCTTCCCATTACCATGCGTCAGTCAGCACTGACAGTGAAATTACTCAACTGTCAATCTGGCTATCAAAAGAGGTGGGTGGGGGTTGTTCGTGGATGTGGGTGGTGGAGGGACAAGGGAGTGGGGGTGTACTAGGAGTTAGAGATTGATCAATAAGGAGAAGATGATAGAGGAAGGTGGATGGGTAGGGGGTGGGAGAAGGGAGGGTGAGGAGGGTGTTTGGCCCATCATAATATTTCTGTTGTGATTGAATAAATGAACAAAGCTGCTGTGGAATTTAACTGTCACTGTTGCCCTCCTCTGGAGTGTTCTTATTGCTCTGTGTGTGTGTGTGTGTGTGTGCCTGGCGTGGGTGACATTACTGGTACAGGCACCAGCTCACGAGGGCAGCAGCAAATTAACCATAATTGCAGATAAGGGACAATAGGAGTGAGAAATGTATAGAATCAAGTAAATGGAATAATTCCTTCGCATAGCAATAATTTACGGTCTGACCACAGTTCCTAAATCCTAGATTTTCTACTACTGCATCCCACAGTGGTTTGTGTGTGCGTGTGTGTGTGTCCCATAGGGCACAGCTGGGTTGCTTTGTGTACATTTCTAGTGATATAGCTGGGGAATAACAAGCTGGATAAAGCATTACCTCCAACTGGTGATCATTATGAAGCAAGTATCCACCAATAAAATCCATATTTGTTAGTTTTTCAGTTTTATGGCTCTTGACTCTTGTTGAAACACTCTTTGAATTACTCTACTTTCAATAAAAAAAGAGGGCAAATTTCAATTCAAAGCTGTGGCCTCACCTGCATCCTTGAATGCTGTGCAATAGTTCCTGAACGTTCTACTATTATTATTACTGCTGCTGCAGTGTGTGTTGTTGTGATGTGTGTCTGTAATGACTGGTGTGTTGAGAGGTTCTGTGGTATATAGGGAGAGAGAGAGCGGAGAGTGAGAACTCCTTTATTGCTCAATGCTAAATTAATTGCACCAATTATTCACGGAGAGAGTTGTCTAGTGGCGGCCTTTGGGGGGCGAGGCCCTGACCGCTCTCCCTCATTTTTAATTGGCTGTCCTGTTGAATAATTGATTGGAGCAAATGTGAAATGGATGGGAAGGTCCAAGTGTCTTTCATCACAACAGCCCGGCTGCTCTGACAGCCGGCCACAAACAAACTCTGCTGCTGTATGCAATAAACAAACCACACTCTGTTGTATTCAGCGTGGCCACTGCAGAGGGGTTAGAATAGCAGATATGACTCCTGTACAGGACACTGCCCTCTGAAACCCTGACAAGGTCCACAACACCAGTAAAACTGATACAGGCCTTAAAGGAATCAAGCAGGAGGGGATGTGTGAGTGAGCAAACAATTTATAACACTGTAAATGGTGAGCTCAGCTAAACTGCTGATATTATTTCAACTGGTAACCGAATGTTGAACTCTATTAATTCTGGTGACTTAGACTTAAATGAAGAAAGAGCTTTTGAGGTAAAGCACTTACTAGTACTGCTAATGACCAGTACTCTGATATACATATAGCTAAAGTGTTATCTTTTTTGCATTGTGCCACATGAAAGACGAAAGACACGATTCCTCCACTAAAACTTACCTTCAGGAACAGCATAGCGGCAGGATTTCAGGATCATCATTTAACGCACACAAGCCGATTTCTTTTTGTCATGGGCAATTGTTGGAAAAGGAGTGGCTGAGCACTAAAACAATTTACTGAAGTTCACAAATGCCCAGAAATGACATTCAGCCAGATATCATTCAGCAAGTCTAGAAGACGTGTATGAGTTTTTATTTTTTTGGATGATATTAAAATGTTTAACTTAACAGCATTAAAAAGAACGTTTACTGCCTGGTACGAACAAACAGTTTTGGGTTCTATGGATAGTTTCCCCCTTCCTAACAACTGTACCGTGTGTCTTTTATAAATCACTCGTGGATTTTTCTAAGACTTAAAGTTAGGGGCATGGCCCCTTTGAATGGCAGGTTCGATTGCTGTCTGCTAGGCTTCACCTCCACAGATTCCTCTCTCCCGACTGTGTTTATGGTGTTTGTACCTTTTGGAACATTTTAATGGAATTATCTGACAAACAATTTGGCCTATTGTGTGGTACAGACCATCTAAAATGCTTCTGCTTCAGTTTTGGTGAGTGGAATTCAAGTATTTTATTATTCTGTTACTTAGCAGTAATTAGCAGGTTTGTGTGTCTGTGCCTCACACCCGTACAGTTTATGGATGCAGCTTGCTAACCAAGCTGGTTAGTGTTGTGGAAAAAAATTACATTAGTGGTGTTAGCTGACAAATTAGCACTCCAACCTCTCATCTAAATATAGTCATTTTTGCCTCGAAAAAAACAACATGGCAGCGGGCAAAACAATGATCTTTTTATACAGTGTATGGTTCAAGTCAACTCACCCAATGCAAATTTTAAAAATGCTGCAAAAGCAAAATTAAATATATAAATACAGTGGCATCACTTTACTGCTCACACTGACTAATATAGACAACGTAAGTGAACCCTGAGTGAGATCAATTACATAGATTCAAGGCTAAATAAAATGATTAATTTTTGTATTACAAATAAAATGTTCAATAATTCTGACACTACTGGCTCTTAAATTGCTCTTTACATGAAAGTTGTCCAAATATTAATAGTGAATTCTCCAATAAAAAGTGACTGTAAAGCAGAAGTTGATCACACTCAAAAAAGGCATGAATGTTTAACTTAATCTGTCCATTATTTTCTACATCTACAAATGCTTGATTTTCTCTTACACACCCACACCCACACATTCTAACATGTGCCTCTTTCACAACTACACACCTACACACACACACACACCCCTCAGTAATCAAAGGCTATTAACTCCCGGTGCTTTCGCAACAAAACAGATGTAAGATTCATGAGTCTCTGCCCGTGACTGTTGTCTTTGCCACAGGCTAGTAAAGAAACAATTAGTGCAGAGCTGGCCTCACTGTCCGCCACAATCAATAGTCCCTGATGGTCTTCTAAGCCTATTGACCGAGGCCTGTTCCTCTCCCTGACCCAAAGTCTGTAGTAGCCGACAGCAGCTTCAGTCCACCAATCTGAACCTTGGGAGGGGGTTACCGGGTTAAATAAGGCCTGTTTCATGCAAACAAGCATTTCTCAATACTGTCTGCACTTGTTTGCACGGGGTGTAGTGAAGGGTTAACCTGTGAAATAGGCTACTAGCTTCACAAAAACCTCAAAAAAAACACCAAAACATTAAAAGACATACATACAGGGATTTCTTTTTAAGCAAAAACAAAGCCAAAAACGAACAAAATTTTTCATCACTATGTAATGTTTGGGCTGCAGTTATTGTCAAATTACGCTCCAGAAGCTGTTTTCTCTTGTTAAGGGTTACAGAAGTCCACAGGTTAGAAAAGTGGAACTGTGATGGTGTGTTTGATGGTTTAAAACCCTGGACTTGCCTGTTAAGTGACTGGGCAGTCACACTGTCAACACAGATGACAATAACAATTTTAGCTTAATTTGTTGTTCAAAATGAAAATGTTTGTTTGAAATTTGGAATAAATATAAAATTAAGAATAATAATAAAAAAAGCTAAAAAAAAAACAGTTACTGTTTCTCAAACCAGACAAACTGTATCCAAATCATATCCTACCTGTGTTTTTAAGTCTGTGCATGTATGTGTGTGGCTTATGTCAGTCGACTTGAACAACATCTTGTACCAATCATCTCACTTAACAGCAGCCTTAGTGGCACCGAGGCAATCTGCTGATGTTACAGTAATTGTCTGAGTTTATGTTTGCGTCCTGACAAAACCCTCCTCCTTCCTCGCGTGTAACAACATCTGGACCGGTCCTACTCACTGCTCCCCAGCCTGCTGTGATGAGCTTCTTCAACACTCTGCCTGCTAAGGAGGAGGAGCAGGAAGGCAACAAAGATGGAAGGGAGGGAAAGGTTGAAGCGAAGCAGATGTAAGGATGAAGGGGTGGGCAGCGGAGAACAGGTGTCACTCCCACTGACTGGCTTCCACTGTGCCCCCCACCCTGACCGCCCTCCCCACCTGCACACCCACGCAAGTATTGGGGTAACAGCGGTTAAGAGAGGACCCATTTCTCACCCGTTCCTCTCCCCACGCCTACCTTCCTCCTCTTCCTCAGATGGCATTCTAGCCTCAGCCCAATCTGGCTGCTCGGCCCACAGATTGACATACAAAGACACACGTGTGCTCATTAGCACACACAAATGCCGGTACATATTCATAAGTGCGTCAACATGAGAATACATGGGCAGGAGGAACACTTTTGCCCTGCTCAAGTACTTTTTTTAGGTACTTTTCAGATCAAGCTGCACAACCTTTTTCTGAACCTTTCTCTTTAAAAATTTTGTAACACACGCAATGTATTGCACCTTTTTTGCTCTACTTATACTCCACATAGGATCTCGTTTCTTGTAGAAGCCTCAACTTCCCAAGCACAGGTTTAACAGAGTTCATGTTATTGAAAATGCTGTCAATTCATTTTCTCCCAAGTACATAATGATTTAATCAACTAACTGCTTCAGGTGTAAAATAAAAAAAGAAATAAAATGCTTTGATCAAAGAAGGAGCGATGTGATTTATAAGAAATATAACTGTGTTATGAAGTGGCGACACAGACATGACCACTTTCACAGGCTCATTTGCTTACAGTAACCAAACAAAGAGATGAGAACTAATTTAGCAGTATATTGATATATGAAATTATGAAATGGTAACATCTTCAAGGGGGAACAAAAGATGCTGTCTGTTATAACTGCTCCCTGTATCTGTCTATGTCCAATCATCACAGCCCTTCCAGCTTTCATGACCCCGGCCGGTTTACGCCGATGGCGTTACAGGACAGTGTGGAGGGAGAGGTGCAGGTGTGTGTATAAAGAACCCCCCTCCACCTCCCTCCCTCCCTCCCTTGCTGTGGCGAGGAGGGCAGTAATTACTCTGGTGTCAGCGTTGCTGGGTGCGACTCCTCCCCCGGCAAGAGGCGGCGGGCATCCATAACCCATCGTCCTGCCATGGGGTAAACGCCGGGCCATCCATCACGCACCCACTTGACAAATACCTTCCATAATAGAAGTTTATTTTTATGGGAGGCTGAATCAAGGACTTTCCCATGCATACAAAAACGTGTCAGAATTATTTATGGCTTGTGCTGAGACGCACAATATGTCATATCAAAGTCCCATCCCGCTTGCCGGCGCTCCTGGAAGCTGCCGGCGCTTGGCCTGTCGATATCTCCGCTCGCTATCAATAATGTGGAACACCACTGCGATAAGCCTTAGGATTCGGAGGTCATACTTGACACACAAATGCAAACATTATGGGAGCTGACACACACACACACATACACAGGCATCACTTGCATATGTGTTAAACAAAAAAAAAAAGCTCCCATGCTGACAGACAGATGCAAACCTTTTGTGGGCTCGTACACATGTGTGTGTGGACACACTCACGAGAGTTTCTTTTCTTTTGTTTTCTTTGTTTTCTTTACCTGCAGTTAATGTGTCAACAATTACACAAACACAGATGTTCACAAGGCTGAACTTGACCTGCTGTGTGGCAGGCAGGACCACAGACTGCCCTCTGTCAGTCAAACTTACTGCCGAGGTCAGATGAAAACGTGGAAAAGAGGAAGCTGGGCTATCTGCTATGTTTTTGTGTATGTGTGTTAAGTGTGTATGTACGTCCACGTGTCATAGAATAATCCCCGATAGCACGGGGAAAAAAAAAAGAAAAACATAACAACTTAAAGGAAATCCCTACACTGCGGCAAGCAAATCTGAGAGCTGTCAATCATTGTGAGTGGCAACCTCTTTTGCCCAGAGAAACAGCAATAAATTGGGTTTCCTGATAAGGCCTCGGCATCACCAGCGCAACGTCTGACCAAAAAAAGAAAAAGAAAAAATGAGCTGCTTTTCCGTAGGCCACTTGAGTGCTGTCAGTCAACATGACTGGCAGGCTCACATGTCGCCAGTGGAAAGAGCAATGAAGGGAAAAAAAATAGATTAATGTACAGAGAGAGGAGCAGTGAGAGAAGAAGAGGGAGGGGAGGAGAGACAGCGTTAAGCCCGGCTAAGAGAAAATGAATAAACATGATAAATATGATAATTGAAATGATGAGATTTTGGTACTTGGTATTTGATTCCGCTGGGTGCCCAAAGGGATTAGCCTTTCATTCACTCAGTCATTTTCAGCCTTGCTGTCTCCTTCACACACACACATAAACACTGAGTGCCCACACAAATTGACACAAAATACTTACTTTAACAAAAAGATCTAATTCTACTAGGTGGGTTGTTGTATGTGTAAAACTCTGAGGCAGCAGATGGTGATAAACCTAAAAGTAGCCATACACAAACCCACTAGCAAAGTAAAAAAACAACAAAAAAACAGCAGCAGTAGCAGCAGAAGAACTTTGTCCTGTGAAGACAGAAGATGTATGGCTCAGGGGAGATAGTGGCAACAGTAAATGATTACCTTTTTACAAACTGGGCCTTTGTAATAAAATGCGTAGGGGGGAGTATTATCAATTCAGCAGCCCGGTAAAGATAGCATTTTTGAAGCCACGGCAAGGCTGATCACTATCTAGAGAAGAGCCTGAATCTGTATTCCTCACTGCGAGTCCAAGAGGGAGAGGGGTCTAAGACCTGTTCGTGTGTGTGTGCTTGTGCATGTAAAAGAAAATGTGTGTTTGTGTGTTTCACTGAGAGAGACATCCGTTAAGGCCTCTTATGCCTGCAGGCCCAGCCGTGACAGAACCAAGATCTATTTTCTTACACCCACAAACAGAGAGACATGCAAGAGTGTATGTGCATGCACAAAAAACACACATGTACACATAGAAATCTCTTATACGTGCAAACATACACACTCGGTCCTTGGGGCGAACTATAAGATTGGAGATGAAGTTCTGTGTGAAATGGTGTGCGTGTGTGTCTGTGTGAGCCAAGCTGAGATTCTCTGTTAGATGTCTGATTCTGGAGAAAGACACTGACAGATGACATGTACACACACACACAAAAAATAAATAAATAAAAACAACAACAACAACAACAAAAAAAACCAAACTTACACACTCTCTCAAACAGCACACTTGTCTGATAGCAGTCAAACAGAGTAGAGACAACAAAAAAGAGACAACAGACAGACCGGCAAACAGATAGAGAGACAGATAGCATGGCAGAGCTCAGCTGCTGGCCCAGAGTCACATCACTCACTCACCACACACACACACAAAACACATCACTAAAATGGTAAACCATCATAACACACACAAACCACAAGAAACAGGCGGAAAGAGAGTGATGCACAGAGAGAGGAGTAAGGGGGTCAAAAAAATGAGCAGACAGTTATAAAGAGATATCAGTGTAGCCTGGGGAGTTAATGCACACTGCTGGATTGTGGGAGATTTTTATAAAATGGGGTGACCGACGATGTGACGTGTGTGTGTATGTGTGTGTGCATGCAGGTCTGCTTTGAAACACAACATGTATAAAACACTCCTCCATGCATTTTAGGTATCAGAAGACACTGAATGTAAAAGGTAAAAAACAGACCCTCTTTTCTGTACTGCTGTGACACTCATGTTTGGGGGAGCTACTGTGAAGACTAATGTTCAAGGGTCTAAATCAGAACCTACAGATTTTACATGTCAGGAGCTACATTTGAAGCCGTTTTTAAATTCTTATATTTTGTAAGTTATATGCTGACTTGTGTAAAATGCTGATGATTTTGCATTACTATTTTCTATGAAGGATGGCGGTAAGATTCAGAACATCGTGAGCAATGAATCTGAAGGCATAAGAGAGTGGCTCATGAACAACAAGCTTTCAAAACTACTTGGTAAAGCTAAGTGGCTCTAAGTTTGGAGCTAAGAAGAAGTTGTTAAGAACAAAGAAGACAAAATGATGTGTAATAAAATATTGCCACAAGGTCAAAACACTAGTGCTATGTTGTGGAACAGCTCTCTATATCTGTACCAGCCATACTACAGAAAGCTAAAGTGAAAGCAACACCGTAAGTGCTAATTTATTTCCTTTATGTTTACTTACTTATATTGAGTTATCTATACTTTTTGCCTGGATACTGAGGTGCATAGCTGTGCATATTTTTTTCATTTAATTATTTGCACTTGTTGTGCAAAACACTTCAGCAGTGGCATGCACAAACACTTGTGGGACTGTTAATGTTTACCTTCAAATCCTTAATTTAGCAGTGTTGTGATCACCGTTTCGGTTATGTTGTGTTGATTCTTGCGGATGTGTAACGTGGTTTCCACTGTTTGCATGGCCAAGAACAGCGTAAAGGTTTAGCTTTTTCTGGGCCAGCATGACTGAGGTTGTTGTTCAAATGTTACTAAAACCAGCATACCTGTAACTGTGCACAGAAATGTGACGCATAATCTAAATATCGTGTAACAGTACAAAGGTTGTATGAAGTGCATTTAACTTAAATTTCCATAGAGCTCATTCATGATGGTAATATTAAATTAAGTTCATGTGACTTATCCTCCTTACGTACAGCCCACTTAAACAAGTGCCCCTCTTAAGCTGATGTTACTTAAATTCAGGCAACTAGTTTATATATGTTTTTCTAATTAGAGCCAACTTATCAAGTTTTCTTGTTTTTTTTAACATGTTATCACTTAGTTTTTTTTTTATGTCTGCAATGCACAAATAAAAAAAAATGTTATAAACTGTTCTCTATGAATTAATAAAATACATGAAATATAGACCATTTCTGGCTTTCTTTTCCATTTTATTGGAAATCAACAGTTCACAGTGATATCTGTTGTAATCAGGGGTTTGTTTCTGGAAGGATACGATACTGCAGAACACGATAAGAGTAATGCTTTGAACTTCATAGAGTCTATGCAAAGGTTTAGGCTTTAAGCTAGACTCCAAATAACACCAAAATTAGGTTAAGTTCAAGTTTCATATTTAGATATGATATTGAGGTTCACATTCTACAACATTTCTTGCCCTGCGGTCATAAAATATTATTGCATTGACTAGCAGACACTTTTATCCACAGTGACTTACAACAAGTAAGTAAATTAATAAAGAAAATAGAGAGTTCTGATTATCCAATTCAAGTACATTGATAATCCAACTGCTTTCCAAACTCTCTCATTTCAAATAAAGTGCTCCTCATCTTAACTAATTCATAACACATAGCTCTGCTATGGATACACAAAGGTTTTTTCTCTCTCTACATAATCTTTATTTCCTTTTTTCACGTGTCAGAAGAGATTTCATGGCCAGTGCATATGTGTGAATTTGCCACACCCCTTTTGAGTACTAATTTAGCCTTTTAGGTTTAATCTCCCTGTGAGTGGCTTTTCTCGCCCTTTAATTAGGCTATGGGGAGTCGACACCAACAGTAAACGTGCACACTTAGACTTCAAGACACACGCACAAACTAATTCTTGCTACCACACATATGTACACACACCCACACGAATGCTAAAGAAACAGTCCTAGACTTGAGACACGCTTTGGTAAGACAGTCCTCATCAGCCCTCTGTGGGCCTCTTTCACACTCTGGCTCCCCTCAACTGCACCAGTCACCAAGACAGGACAAGGAAAAAAAGAACGGGAGAACTACAAAGGGGAAAAATGAGATATTCTATACTTGTGAGAGAAGAAAAAGAGGTGCTGGTGTTGAAGGCATTCATCTCTGAACTTTTTCCATTTCAGATCTATTTGTCAAGTTAAAGCTGCATTAAGCCGCATCAGATTCTGGCAGACCCAAGTGGCAGTGTGAGATAGATGTCTGAACTTTTTATTTATTTATTTTTTTGTAAGCTTAAAGACGTCAGTGCCAATTAATTTTCTAACAAGATTTTGGTGGTTTGAGCACTCACTGATCCATAGTGATGTGGTGAAAAAGGAACAGATTGGCAGGGCATTGTCTTGTGGCAAGAGAAGAAAGCATTGCCAGTGTTTCTGGATCAGTGTGTGGCCATCACAATACACATAACGGGTTTCAATAAGCTTTCCATAAAACTATGTTTTCAGTTTGGGTTTTTTTTGTTTGTTTTTCTTTGTTTATCCAACAGGATTACAACAAAACAACCAAGCTGGGTTACATAAAAGTTGGCAGAGAGGCACCCATAAAAGTCAGTTCCATTAAAACTATCAAGCTACTGACCTTGGTGGAGGACTACAGACTCTAAGTGTCCTCCTAGATTTTAAATTATGCAAGGTTTTTTGATGCTATATCCTCTGGTAAGATCTGTTGCAGTACTATCAAGCCCTACAGAAGAGCTTTCACAGTAAAGAACTCTTGATTGGCTGGTTACTGTTTGCCTGCGATACCTTTTCTAACAATTCTGGCCAAAAACTTAAGCCTGAAGCCTATTTTATGGTACTGTGTTTGTGTCTGTTTGCATAGGTATTTCCCTACGCAAAGCCTACGCAGAGGGGTATGCAACCTACACAAACATGTAGTCCTCCAAAAAAGCAAAAGAACATAGCTCAGCGTGGATGACAGTGTGCGTAGGTTGAATGCTGATTGGTTGAAAAGTGAGTTGGAACAGGAAAGGGAGCAACAGTAGAGTTTACCACAAATGGGAGAAGTGCAAAAAAAGTAAATAAATAAAACATCAAAGATAACCAAAAACAGCATAAAAAGCACAGACAGTGGCTCCAGTGGACACTTTTCAATGTTCTTAACACTCGATTTCACTTCAGCTCTTTGTGTGTTGCAGCTTTGCTCTCCTCTGCAGCTCGCCACTAGCAGCACAAGCAAGAGCAGCCCACAGACTGGTTGTTTGTGACACTGCCCCCTGGTGAGAGTAAACAGTTGCAACATGTCCGTAGGCTCTGTGTACGACCACCGCAAAAGCATGAAAAAGCCAAAAGACAGCTGGATGTTTTGTACAGTAGTATACAACCACTAAGCTACATCAATCAGACTAAATAAAACAGGCAGACATTGCTCTCTGGACTGTCAACCAAACACCTACACTATATTGCCAAAAGTCTTCACTCACCCATCCAAATCAATGAATTCAGGTGTTCCAATCACTTCCATGGCCACAGGTGTATAAAATCAAGCACCTAGGCATGCAGACTGCTTCTACAAACATTTGTGAAAGAATGGGTCGCTCTCAGGAGCTCAGTGAATTCCAGCGTGATAGGATGCCACCTGTACAGTAAGTCCACTCGTGAAATTTCCTCGCTACTAAATATTCCACAGTCAGCTGTTAGTGGTATTATAACAAAGTGGAAGCGATTGGGAACGACAGCAACTCAGCCACGAAGTGGTAGGCCACGTAAAATCACAGAGCGGGGTCAGCAGATGTTGAGGCGCATAGTGTGCAGAGGTCGCCAACTTTCTGCAGAGTCAATAGCTACAGACCTCCAAACTTCATGTGGCCTTCAGATTAACTAAAGAAC
>VUQI01029810.1:0-14393 GCA_015106735.1 Paratilapia polleni | reverse complement strand
TTTTTTAAAATAAAAAAAAAAAATTAAAAAAAAAAAAAAAATAATAAAAAAAAAAAAAAAAAAAAAAAAAAAAAAAAAAAAAAAAAAAAAAAAATTTTATAAAAAAAAAAAAAAAAAAAAAAAATTTAAAAAGGAAAAAAAAAAAAAAAAAAAAAAAAAAAAAAACACAACCATGAGACCTTAAGCAGCAGTCCAGGTCTCCTACAAAGTGACGATCAGTTTGTGCCTACATAAATAACCATGTAGCTTGATATAATATTGACCTTCCTGATAGCAACATGGCAACACTGTCTGGCTTCTGCATGCCCAAACCAAAAAATTATTTTTTTTTTAATTCTCATTTTATTTTTCCAGTCTGGAGTTTGGATGCTCTTCCTGTGTCTACGTCGGTTCTCTCTGGGTACTCTGGCTTCCTCCCACAAAGACACGCATGGGATTAGGTCAATTAGTGATTCTAAATTGGCTGTAGGTGTGAATGTGAGCGTGACTGGTTGTCTGTCTCTGTGTTAGCCCTGCGACAGATTGGGGACCTGTCCAGAGTGTACCCTGCCTCTCTCCCTTTTATAGCTAGGATAGGCTAGCCTGAATTAGATAATCTAAAGAAAATTGATGGATGGATGCATTTCTACAGTTTATGAATGCAGATTGTTAATCAAGATAACTAGCCTTAGCTGATAACTTCAGCAATTTACTCAGTGACCCCCCTGGCAACCACTGGTCGCTAGGTAAAAGTGTGTATTCCTTGACTGGTTGGCAAGTGGTTATGCGAGGTTGTCGACTGTAGTTTGCATGGAAAATGATGACTTGTCAGCACCCTCTTTGTGACCAATTTCACCTAGCGACAGCCATCAACCTCCACCAACCACTTGCCAAACAGTCAGGGAATACAGATTCTTCCCTAGCGAGCGGAGGTTGCCAACCAGTCTCTAGGCCTGTGTGACCTCAGCCCTCAGCACTCACTCTCCTCCAAATATGGCTCCAAAAAACCAACAAGGGGTTGACCACAATGCTCAATATTGAGACCTCAAAACAAAACTCAGCAAACCAATGGATGACACCACAGTGGCCATGTTCATCAGTCTACAGCTCTGTTAGTTTTCTGGATCTGGATCAGCCACAGTAATTATTTCAGATTGGTACCACTCACCAGGAACCTTCCAGCTCAAACTCTCCACTGGGTTTGACCAAAGTCCTTCTAGACAGAAGCAAGTCAGTGATCTTGAAATGCCTTCAGGAAATTCTTTACTTTGACTTTGAAGCACTATCTGAATTAGCTTCAATTTCAATGGTCACCGGGACATAAAAACGGCACATAAAGAATCACCAGTCAAATCTATTATAAACAGCTAATAAAGTTTGCAGATTTTGCCCTAAGGTTTAAAAAGCTTGTTTTTCCCCCCTTAAAATGATGAGAGTACCTTGAGCAGGGTGGTCTTGGTGGGATTCATTCTGGAGTTACACTCCACCTGCAGAAAACACACACACTGTATTTACCACAATGTGACATCATACACTAGCTGTTGTCATAGAAACAGGGCAGACACTCACCACAGCATCAACAGCAGGTGATGAGTCTCCGACGACCAGCAGAGCGGGACACCTGAGAGAGGAAAACAAAACATCCCCACATGCAGTCACACTGAATAACAGAACGAGTCACATGACCATCAGTCTTATTAAAGACGGGAATAAGAAGAAGTGATACCTGATGGTGGTGGCTGTGTTTTCATTCAGACCAGGAACTGGCCGCTCCATCTGCAACTCAGTACGACTAAAACACACACACACACACACATAAGTACTGGAAGCTACTGAAGGGAAAACAAAACAAAACACTGAAGAACAGAAATGTGGACACAATAAGATATTTTAAAACATGTTAACAGCAGCATCAGTGACAGTTCAGGGTTTTCTTAACAGGATGTGATCGGGGCTTATTTCAAAGCCTGGATAAAGCAGATGAAGATCTGATGCTTTCTCCTTCAGCCTGTTAATGCTGCTGTGCTGCTCTCCTTTAATAACAGCTGAGCTCTACACTGCTGCTCTGACTGAAGCTTAATGTGTAAATGTGAAAAATGATTTCCTCACACCTGTGATGTGAAAGACATCAGAGGTCTGTTCTGACACCTGAGCTGTCAAAACACATCTGTCCTGTCTTATTTAGGCTGATGAGTGTACAAAATATTGAGCACAGCATCATTTTCAGTGTTAAACACTGCCAGCAGCAGCTCACATCAGCTGTCACTAATGATGACAGCAGTGACTTGAAAGCGTAGCTTTTCTGTTTGCTCTCTGCAGCCTGCATCTGCAGTCTCTGTTAAATACTGTTTGAGATAATTATAAAGCATTTTGCAGCCCTGGACGTTGCAAATAAGCCTCACAATGTCCGTGTCTGGATCAGGCAACTTTTGAAAAATGAAGCAACATTTTCAGATCATACTCTGAAACAGCAAATATAAAATACTAAAAAAACTCAGGAAATTTTGGTTCTGACATCCCCTTATAGGATTTCTGCCAGTTAAACTATGATTTAATGTGCAGGATTAATGAGGCACAGACAACAGCAAGGCTGATTTATGTGCACCTCTGCATACAGGAGGATACAGGGAGGGAGACACCAGGGAGTTTATTATTCTCCCACTTCCAGCATGACGAGAAAGTAATGTGTATATATACCAGCAGGAGAGCACCGAATCATATATAACTCAAGGAGGAGGATATAAGAAGAAGGATATTGGCTCAACAGGTAAAACAGTATTAAGTCATAACGGCTGCCCGGTTCTTTATTTCCCTTTTCTTTATAGTTTTTTTTTCAAGCAAACAAGAACAGTAAGCTAATCAGATACATTAACTAACTTAACAGTTGAAAGCTTTTGTCTAAGGCTGACAGGCTTGCAAGACACTGAAGGAAACGCTGCCATAAATAGAATACATAGCAGATGCAGAAGGTTATCTTGTATTAAACTGATGGTTTTATTGTCCATACTGTAATGTATTTGTAATATCTTTTCTTTAGGTAAATCTTTAGATACAAAACAGAGCTGATGGTCCTATCTGAATGTGATGCAAACATTAAGGTCCAGAAAAAACAAACTATCACTGTATGCTGATGATGTGGTTTTGTTTATTACAAAATTACACTAGTCAATTCCAGCTTTATTACATTTAATAAAAACATCTGGGGATATTATAGGATATGAAGTGAATCAAAGTAAGTCAGCAGTATTGCTTTGCAGTGAAAATGAAGGAAGAAACTCAAATTCCTAAGTGTGACAGTTGAATCTAATAGAATAATTCACATATTTAGGGATACAAATTGTGCCAAAGACAGAACATACTGTCAGTGCTAATTATGAAGCTGTGAAGGAAGAAGTTGGATATATCTACCTTTCTCAGAAATTGGTAGAATCAATGTTTTAAAAACAATGGTGATGATAAAAATGTGTTTTTCAAATCATTCCTCTGCCACTTCCATCAGATTTGTTCATCAATAAAGATTGATGGGATTCATATAAATTCTGTTTAGGTTATTATTTTTGATTCCTGTACAAGAAATCTCATCCTAACCAGTTCCTGCACAAAGGCACAGTGTGTAGTGTCCTACCTGCTGTAGCTGTTGTAGAACATGACCAGGTTTTCCTGCGGTATGTCCTGAGAGATGTGGAGTCTGTACGTCTGGATTATTTCCTTGTTCTCTGTTAACTCATCCTAAACACACACACACACACACACACACACACACACACACACAGAGTAAATGTTTCAGTCGAGGTTAACCACAGCTTACATTCATATAAAACTAGGTTGCAGTGTCTGCTGTCCTCACGGTGCTGAAGTGATGTCCCATGATGATGTCCACCAGGTTGCTCGTCCAGCCGCTCAGCTGCAGGAAATAAAAATGTCTCACTATGACATCTCGGAGCCAGAACGACGAGAGACAAACTGATCCTTGGTCTTTAGCTGACAATGGACATTTCACCTGCTGTCACAGTTTACATTTCAGATGACTAACTTCCATCTGTAGCTCCTCTAATGACAACTAACTCTTCGGCTTACATGTACAGATTTATAAGAGCTCATGTAATGTCATTTTCACTCAAACTCTGGATAATGGGAGGAAAATCACATTGGGATATTGTCTGTAGTCATCCTTTCTCACATGTAGTACACAGAAGGAGGCAGTCGGTGCATTCTCACTTATTCGACATCTTTATGGTTTCGAGAAGGATGCTGACTGAGCACACAAGCCACTCGCTCACTGTGAATCTATCAGATAATTACCTGCTCTATTCTCTATATCAGATATCACACAGACTTTTTACAAGGGAGCATTCTCGAATCACAGTTAAGACATGGGGCTAAAAATCAATGGACCTTAACATTATTTTCTCCAAACTAAGCATAGCGACAATCCTGGCAGATCAGCTGATGGGTCACCTGATATTTTTCTGTGTATCCTATTGGTAAATCTTATACGGTGCATCCATTTAAGGCTTCAGCCTGCATTCAGTTGCTGCTGCCTTTACAAGCCACTCTGCAATCCACTTCCACTGCAGCTCCTCTATTTCATGCTATCCACACTGTTTCTTGTCACTGATGCCTCATCTTTTTTGTGCGGGGTAATTGCTTCTGCTCTCTGTTCCTTTTAGCTTTACATGCATGCACATGGAAGAGATGTGTGCTCTGTCCCAGAACAGAGCCAGCTAGCCAGCTAATCCAACTTGGAGTGATACATGTGGAGCCACACAGGCCAAATATAAATTACCACAGCTGGAATGGCAATCCTATTGTGACTAAAGTGGTCCTGACAAAACTTGTGTTTGCAGAGACAAAAATTAACCTTTTTATTACGTATAAAATTCTTTCCATTAACTTTTTGTCTGGCATGCCCCCAACGTCTGACACAGAACAAATTTCCATGTTTCCACTGGTCTTTTACCCCACAGTTTGAGAACAGCTGGTGCAGGTATCCAGTGTTTGTGTGTATGTGTTACCTTAGAGGCAGCCCAGTCTATCCAACCCTTGGCACAGGGGTCAATGTTGATCAGAACTAAACCCTCCACCAAACTGGGCTCATTCAGCTGAAACATGACAACAAAAAATCATCATCAGCTTCTTCATCATCACCAAGGCTGAAAACCAGCAACCTTGCAGTTCCACTCTGTTCAGTCCTGTTTGTTACTTACAGCCAGTTTGGTGAGGATGTATGCTCCGGCTCCAACGCCGATACCAATCACACTCTTTATGCTAATGACATCACATAAATACACATCAGGGTGTGCTAACCAGCAGTCTGTCCGAATATTACCCATCATGCACTTCACTAAACAGAAGACAGCAGACTTACTGAAGCTGTGTCAGGACAGATGGCAACATCTCGGCCAGTTCATCCATGGTGGGATACTGGTACCTACACACACACACACACACACACACACACGCTTACATCACTTCAGAGGGCATTACACCGATTTAGGAATGTAGTAATTAATGTTAGCATGTAAACATAATTACTACAGACCTAAATAAGTCTTCATTTAGCTCAATGTGAGCTTGATTTTGAGAGCAACATTAACACCAAAAACTTGTAAAGAAGACAGCCCTGCCACTGACTTCTATAAATAACTGATGCATGGAAAATAGTAGAGTGGATAATTATTTTGTCAAGACACAGAACATGGTGGGTGGTTTTATGTTATTTTATTTCCAGAGGATGTAAAGCATCATTATAAGTGGTGTTAGAAAATTGGCTCCAAGGGTTTCTTCAGTAGATTTAGTCATCTGGTGCTTATGGATTGGTACAGGTAGGATTCTGTTGCTACTACTACTATTACTGGTCTGGTATCAATGCTCTGATCAGTTATTTTAAATTACTTTTAACATTCAGTTTTGTATGACCAAATATCTCTAGAGTTCCACTTACTATATAGTAAGTCAATGACATCCCCTGAAAAGAAATGAAAACTTAAAATTCTTAATAAAATCAAGGGACTGGATTGGTACTTACATAGTGCTTTTAGACCACAGGCCACATTCACGCTTTTACACATACAGTCATACAGCGCTTTAAGCACTTTTTACCCATCTCTCTCTCTCTCACACACGCACACACACACACACACACACACACACACACACACACACACACACACACACACACCGATGAATGCATCAGGGATAATGTGTGGTTCAGTATCTTGCCCAACCCCAACCTGCTCATACTCCAGAGCAGGTTGGGGTTAGTCACAGGAGTTCTCTGTGATACAGAGAGGTACGAGTGGGGAAACATCCTGGACCTGAACCACCTGAGACAGCTGCCCACACTCTTCTGACAGACAAAGACTCAGATTTGAAATGGGATCTGCTTTCCCACGGAGCTCAGTATATTCACTGTTTGTTGTCAGTCAGCTGACAGATCATAATATAGAGTGCTGTCAAAATAATTCTTCGCAAATGCAATGATATTCATAACAACACTTAACAAGCTGCCAGTATTATCACTGCTTCTACTGCCACAGCGTACTGCAGCTCTGTGTGTGGTTTGTCCGAGCTGTGTCCACACACCAGCAGAAGCTGTTACTCCACTGCTGAAGGTGGGAACTATCGCTGGCTGACACTGTGCTGTCTCTCTAGTTCATTATTTTCTAATGCAAGTAGAAAATTAGAACAGAAGCATATTCCACTCAAAAGCTTTGCATAAAGTTAGGATCCATTAATGTTCCTGTAAAAGATGTGCTCAACTTGAGTGAAGTCCACTCAGCTCTGCTATTCTGCATTCTTCAAGTGATCTAATGCATTTTCTGATTTTAGCTTAAATTCAGCTAAAACTAAAGAAACGTGATACAACATGAAGAGAGTCCTCACAAGCCTCACAAGATTTTAGCTTAAATTCAGCTAAAACTAAAGAAACGTGATACAACATGAAGAGAGTCCTCACAAGCCTTTGAGGTAGTTTTCTTGTTTTGTTTTTTTTAAACGACCTCAGAGAAGCACGGCACCTGTTTAATGGTGACAGTATTATCTTGAAGAAGAACAACAGATCACGTTGGAGCCAATAGAAATCACTGCTGAGTGTTACGAAGTGGAAAAGGCCACCTGTGTGTGTTAATACCAAACAGAGGACACTGACAGAGTTGCATGGCTTCAGTCAGCGCGTGTGTGTGTGTGTGTGTTACCCTGTAGGGAATATGGGAGCATTCTCCTGCTGTCCTGGAGCGTCAACATGCAAAACTGAGAAGTGCTGTGTCACTTCCTTCATGTCCTCGTAGTTAAAGAGGCTGTTGAAACATGACTTATCTACACACACACACACACACACACACACACACACACACACAAATATGTTATGTTTTTGTTATCACATATTTTGTCTCTTCATTAACTGCATCCAGGTTTTACTCACGGTTGAGTCCGATGTCGTGGTAGGTGAGGATCGTGGGGCGGTTGCCTTTAGCGGCGCCCCTCATGGTGACGTGCAGCACGCCATGGGCCGTCTCTATGTCGTGCTCCTGAGCAGAACCACAAACACACAAACCTCTGTCATCCTGTCAGTACAGACAACACACACACACACACACACACACACTGCACAACACGAGCCTCGAGGGTCGACTCATTAAACTGCATTCATGTTGTAGTGTAAAAAACACTCTGGGTGGGGGCAGGTTTCTGTGGGGTTTCTCCAATCTCTGGTGTTATTTTAAACATGAAAATGGTAAACAAGTGTCAGCAGCTCTGAACAAATAAATCACACTGATTTGGTCAGAAACCTTCAGCCGAGTGGAAACCAGATGCTTTGCCTGAACTTCAGACCACTGAGCGGGTCACATAACAGAGTCGTAGTTTTGGGACGCGGTTCAGCTGAATCAGTCGTTTACAAATCCGAATGATTTCATGTGAAACAGCAGCGTGGTGACCCTCAGCAGCCTGTCACAGGCTGTTTAGTAAATCATCCATATTCGTCTTGTAACAGATGGAAACACAGACAGACAGGCAGGCTCATGAATGGCTTCACTGGGTGCTGTAATCTCATTAATGACTCATGGAAACACCTGACAGATCCCATTAATGGATCTTAAGCTCACACTTACTCACGTGCACACACACAGCACAGAGTTTGTGCTGTGTAATTTATGAGTTTTACATGTTTATATCTGCTGCATTAGTGAGTCAATAAACACCAGATTTCCAGTGAGAACATTTGAACGCTGTGAAACAAAGTACTAAGTTTTCCAGATAAAAACTTAGGGAGTCTGTGGGTGTATAGCACAGCATATAGTTAAATAAATATACAAAAAAAGGCTAATAAACAAACACATTATGTGTTGACAAACCCATTTTCACACATGCACTGCAACTAACTTTAGATGCTCCGTAATGCCAGTTTTTCAGTATAAAGTCCATGTGATGCTGAATTGCACCAATGGGAGGACAGTGACGGCTGTGCAGTTTATCCAATTTTAATTTCAGTTACTGCATTCTCTTTTGCCTTTCACCAAGTCTCTTTCCTCTACCTTTGCTCCTCCAGAAAAGTCAAAATTCACTCCCCACCAGGCTGTGGAATAATTACTTCACTTCACATAGATTTACTTATTTAGTTTTGTCAGTTGAATTACAATTAAAGTTCAAGCAAATCCACTTAATTAAAAGTAAAATTTCTTCTTTAATATAGTTTACATTTTTCCAAGTCTTTGAGTACCCTTGTTAAATAATCGTAATCTCAATATTGACCAAAATAACTGATTATGATTTTTGCCATAATCAAGCAGTCGGAGAGAGCAGCTAATAGTCTGGTACATTTACCACTAGTGAGTGGACCTTCAGACCTCCTTCACGCTCTTTCTAGGCAGCTTCCCTGCCTTAACTACACAAATTATTTCAAGTAATATGAATGTGCCTGAAGCAGACCATTTCCTGCTGTGTGCTACATGTGAGAGAGGAAAACTGCGGAAAATATCCCAGCCTGTTTCTTCTGAAACTGTCCGAAGTTCATGTGTAAAAACAACTTGAAACAATAAGAGCTGTGTAGGGGGAAAACGGCGTGAGGTACAGCAAAACTATAAATGTGAGAATGCTTGAAAAGTGAGTTTCATTGGAAAGTCTTATTCAAAAAGACAAGTGCTTTATTCCCGAACCAGACTGGAATAAAGCCTGGAAATGAAGTTAGACTGAGTGCATCACACAATTCACATCAAGCAGACTTCCCTTTAAAACTAGAGGATGTCCATCAGCTCAGAGCTGGAAGAAACCAGAGGGACATTTATTCAGGAGTCTGGTCAGAAATCATTCCTCTGATGTGGGAAACAAAGTCAAATGATTCACATTCGTATGAAAATACGAGAGCTTTGCTGTGGATTGGTGAGTCAATATGTGAAATATCTGGCTCTGACATAAGGCAGATTGTAGACTGTGCAACTATGAAAGTCTGCAGGCAGAAGAGAAACAGAGCGAAGCTGCAAACTGAAGGGATCAGTCAAGATGTTTAAAAGCAGCAGATTTTGACCTGTACAGCTAAACTGTGTACGGCTACACATTTTGTTACAGGTGTTTAATGTGTTGGTTGCTGGAACAGGTATTTCACAACTTTAGGGATAAAGAAAGTGCATCTTATCTGAACTCAGTGTGAACAATAGAAACAAATTTGCGAAGAAGTTTTACAATTGTGTGTGGTTGTAGAGGTCCCGATGTGAAGGGGCAGTCTGTTCCACAACTTATGAGCGTCTGAAGCAAAGGTTCAATCTCTATGTTTTAATCTGGACCTTGGAACAAAAGAAGCACCTGCGCAGCAGGCCTCATTCAAGTGGACCTCACATGGTCCAGAGGTCCAGTTCAGTGACCTCTGGACCGTGTGGTAAAAAGTGAATTCAGCGCGATTAGAATTAGTTGTCTCAATGCTGTCACTCATGCAGTACCATCAGGGTTCTGACAAGGAGCCCAAACATGCAGCCAGAGTCATAAAGAACAATCGTCAGACAGGAAAAGAACGAGAAGTCTTGATCTGAACATCACATCAGCCTGAACCCACAGAAGAACTGTGATGCTTCGAACAGCCAACAACAACAACCAACCACCAAGAAAGCTTTAAAACCTTCTTCTCCACAGCTCTGTACCTATGTGGATGTGTTAGAAGGAAAATTTTAATGGAATATCACAGCATGTAGAAACAGCCAACTCCCCTCCAGCTAACATGAGGCAGGTAAAAGGTGAGCAGACTACAGAGCAAACTCGAAGACAGCAGCTGGTGAAGCGTGACTTGGGAGGAGAGCTAATGAGCAGCTGACTGGCTAACTCACCATCCCAACTCCTAAAGAGCAGGAGATCTGGTGCAGATCCAGAGAGTCAGACATCCTGACAGAGGAAAGGAAGAAGAGTTCAAGACAAAAAGAAAACAGGTTTCAGAAAGCCTCTGAGGTCAGCCGTGCTGTCGTTCATTAGCGTTCTGCTGAGTGAACACAGAGAGAGAAAGCGGGGGTGGTATGATTGGATCAAGAGGAATAATCTCTGTGGTCATTGGCCGAGAACTGGAAGTGGTCTTAATGCCTAAACAAGTCAAACACTTGTTGCCCTTCCTCATGCCTCTTCTCTCTCTGCAGCTCCCTTCAGGCTCACGTACTTTATTTGTACCTGTAGGTAGGTTTGGTGAGTGATCCATCCTCTCATACACATTTTACAAACCACACAGACAAACGTACTACAGGTAGAGCTGCTCAATGAGGGCAAAAATCCTAATCACAAGGATTAGAGACAACAAGGATTTAACACTTAGAAAACAGTGGATTTATTCAACTTAAAACAGCTGTGTTTAAGAGCAGATTTAATTTAACTTTAAATATAATTTAACTGAAAATAAATAAGATAAGTAAGAAAAAAGAAAGACAGAATAAAAGAAAAAAGTCTCATAGCTGCACATTAAAAAAAGCAAGTTTAGCTTACTTTCTGTGAACCACCTGAGACGTCTGTGGTACTTTCTAATTAAAGTTTGTCTCCTGGCTGTTCACACTGGATGATTTAAAAGTCTGCTGATAATTTACTGTCCTGATTATTCTTTATTCCTCAAGCAGAACAATAGACTGAAAGATGGCAGTCAAACAGATACCTCTCCAAGTTGCATTATTAGGGGCGTGGCCTCCTTGACTTTGGCGACACTGGCGGCTGTAGCTGCTAGCTGTCTACTCAGCTTCACCTCAGCTAACTGGAGTCACTGAAGTGGACCTCTGGACTGCGTTGATAAACAGCTGTTTTGCAGCTGGCTTTGAAAACATTCACCAAATGACATGGAGAATCAGAGCAGGCGCTCAAAGCTCTAATTTACATGATCTCTGTGATCAAAGTCACTGATGCCGACTGACCTGCTGTGACGTTAATCTGAGTTCAGAGGATCGATCTGTGTGCAGCCATGACGGTTATCCAGCTGACTTCAGCCTCACACAACAAGACTGAGCTACAGGTTTCCTCTTCATCCATACTGTTAAACTCAGGAAGTCTGTCTTTTTTCCCAGCCTTTGCTGCATGTTGCTGCACATCTTATTACCATGCAGCAAACATACATAGACATGATCAATCAATCATTATCACATCAGCTGCTGATGCATGTCAACTCAGGGTCAGTTTCTTTCTGGATGATGGTGTATGTGCCCTCTGTTTGGATAAATTTTTATCAATATTGTGCCATTCATATAGCTAAGCTCAGTCCAAATGAGCTTAGTAAACTCTACAAGGACTAAAGGGCTGCAGCTACATCAGCAGAGAAAGTATAAAAATTGAGAAGCAACTTGAGCATCTTTCACAGTCAGATTTTCAGATTAAAGCACAAGTACTACATCGGAATAAGGACAATTTTGTGACAAAATTTAAAAAAGATAAAATATACCAAAACTAAAGAATCACTCCAGTTTTTTGTTTTATTTTTACAATTAGCTTATCAAACAATTTGAGGGTTTTTGTTGGAAAAGTGCACCAAACCAGTGCAAAAAAACCACAAAAAAACAAAACATACCACAACTGGGAGACTATAGAAAAACATGTTGGTCTGTAAAAACTACCACCCCCCTCTGTTTCCATGTGTTTAAAGGCGTGTTAATGCAGTGAAAGGCCGTCTGAAGGTCAATAAAACATGCACATGAGGATTTGCCTTCATCAACTCTGCTTCTATTAATAACTGACATTGAATGTGACTGATCAATACGGACTTGTTTTCCTTCCTAAATTGATTCTGCTCAACAGCAACACACAACCAAAAACAGTAACGGATGGTGGCTGAGTTACATCTCAGAAACAGAGTAATTCATTTAACTGACTAGAATTTCTGGTGCTGATAAGTGAGAGATCACATCCATAATAAAACACCCCACCCCTCAGAGCTAACACCAACAATGATATAAAACTGTCTAGGTGTGAGGAAAAGTGTCAGAGTGATGTTTGATGGTACTGAACTCACCTGACAATCAAAATCCTGGAGATTCCTCCCATTCTGAAGAGACAGAGAGAAAATCTTCACTTTTTATTCCAAACACTATCTAAATATAATAAAAATATATTAAATATAAAGACGACTTTAAGTTTATATCTCAGAATTCTGTGTTCACATGGAAATTACTTGAAAAACAGGAACAGAAAATGATTCTCCTTATATGGAGCTTAATACAAGTTCACTGTTTACTTTGTGTAAGTCCTGGAATCCAATTTTGTGAGTACCCTGTAAGCCCCGCCCCCTCACCTGTCCTGTCAGCAGTGGTTTGATCTCAGTCAGCTGGACGTCATGAAGCTCCTCCATTATAGGACTGTGTTACCGCCAGTCAACCTGATAAGACACAAACAGGGAGAGGAGTCACAGTTCGTTTTTCAGGCAGCCATCAATACTTCTAATAAATACATTAAAAAATCAATACATATAAAAATAAAAATAGCTGCCCCAGTTGTTGCCCACATTAGTTTTTTTGGTCGCTTGTCACCAAAACCATCAGAGGAAGCAAAAAAAAAAAAAGAAGCCAAAAACCAGCTGACACCATTTCACATCTACTATTTAACATTTAAGCTGCAAAGAGCTGATGGAATAACAGACCTCTTATCTGTCTCTGCCTCGTTCAGGAAGGTAAAACCTCTGAATTAATGGAAGCAAATTACACTCAGAGTCCAGAAAGACGAGGCAAGGATCATCTAAATTACAGGTGTCAAATTCAGTGTCACTGAGCGCTACACTGGAAATAAGAATCGCATCAAGGCCCAGACATATTCATGGACTTTTAATGTGCAATCTGGTCCTCATAAAGCCCTCTACTAGTCAACAAAAAAGGTTTATTAGCCTTTAAAACATTTAGTTGAACAAAACAAAGCCTTCTGATTTCATTGTAACAAGAAAGAAAATTCAAAGCCAACAACTGTTTTCTCAAGCCTCAATATTAGAGTTGCAGGGAGTATGGGGCATTTAATGAAAAACAAATACATCCCAGTGTTAATGAATAATCCAATTTTATCCTCAAACATATGTCTTAAAAGTCTTACCAAGCCTGTTTAACAGGCCTGCACACAGCAACACAACAGCTGTGCAGGAAGTTTCATTAAATAAAAGAAAAAGGATCCTGTAGTTTACCTGTACCATGAATCTTGCCTTTCCAGCCCCATCACTTTGAGACTTGCCTAAGTGATGTAGAAGGTGTGTTTTTCAGTTTAGTGCCTTTCTGACCCCTTTACTTCCTGTCTGTGGCTCCATATCTTTGTTTGCAGCCTCTCTTTACACTCACTGGAGAAGTACCCAGTAACCTGGAAATCGCCTTCAGCATCACTTTTAATTTTTGCTGCACTTTTTGTGGTTAGCTGTACCTGTCTGTTTAGTTTGCCATATGCACGGGCTGCAGGACTAAAGCTACAACTGCACTAAGAACTTAAACTGATAATACAAGCATGCCAGATAAAAAAAATTGTGAAGAGCTAAATTTGGCTTTGATTTGGCACATGTGACCTACAGTGGTGTGAAAAAGTGTTTGCCCCCTTCCTGATTTCTTAGTTTTTTGAATATTTGTCACACTTAAATGTTTCAGATCATCAAACAAATTTTAATATTAGTCAAAGATAACCTGAGTAAATACAAAATGCAGTTTTTAAATGATGATTTCTTTTATTAAGGGAAAAAAGATATCCGAACCTACCTGCCCTGTGTGAAAAAGTAATTGCCCCCTAAACCTAATAACTGGTTGTGCCACCCTTGACATCAAGAACTGCAATCAAGCGTTTGTGATAACTGGCAATGAGTCTTTCACATCACTGTGGAGGAATTTTGGTCCACACTTCTTTGCAGAATTGTTGTAATTCAGCCACACTGGAGGGTTTTCGAGCATGAACGGTCTGTTTAAGGTCATGCCAAAGCATTTCAGTCAGATTTATATCCAGACTTTGAC
>VUQI01029807.1:0-10636 GCA_015106735.1 Paratilapia polleni | reverse complement strand
AAAAAACACTTTCAAAAAAAAAAAAAAAAAAAAAAAAGAGAGAGACTGGTGCACAATTATACAAAATAGCATCAGAGGCATATGGCTGATTTACTTTTCCAGAAGAATATTACATCTATTAATTTTTGGATAGTTTTAAACAAAGTAGTTCTTCTGGAAGTGATGTTTAAGAAACATTACTTCAAAGAGGGACAACTGCTTGTCCAAGTACGTTGAAAAATCCATGACTTCATAAAACATTCAAAGACTACTGACTGTGTGGCGTGTAACATGACCAGAAGAGTTTGTATTCTTTTGGTGTCAGGCCACCAGGGAGCTTGTGTCACAGAATAAGTGATATCAGTCCATACTCTACCCTGTGGAAACCAACTAATTTGCATGAACTGCTGAAATTCTAATGTTGGGACTGAGTGTTAAAATTTTGTGACCAATGAACCCCTCTGCCCTCGGCTAGTGGGAATAAAGATTTTTTTTTCTTTTAGTCAAAATACTAAAATCAAAAAACTATGAAATAGAAGTGTTGTTACAAACAATCCAGGAGACTCTGTGAGGCGGCAGTGCTGATTACTGAACGACTGTGCTGCCTATGTGCATCCGTGAATCACTGGTAAATTTCTTGTGGTAGGCCCTCCCAAAGCCATTACCAATGGTTCCAAATTTTGGGCCTAGCAATTTTGTTGTGCCATGCTGGTGCCAGCTTTTTGGCATGTGCACCAGTCTTTTTCAGACTGAAATGTGTAGAATCAGTTTTAGAAATTGGACTGGCACTGATTCAGTGGAAAAGAGGTTACAGACAGCTGTTCTGTGTTATTTTGAGATGAACAGGACTTTAAATGGGTTTTACTGTCACAGTGAGATTCAAAAGTGTAGTCCAAGGAAGTTACCTTGATGCCTCCCTTTGTCTTGCGTATGTTCTTCTTCTTGCTGAGATCAGCTTCAGCTTGCTGCTTGTTGGAATTATCGGAAGCTCTGCGAGCAAGAGCTGAAAGAACACCAGTAACTTTGATTATTTCTTTCTTCAAAGTTTGTGTTACTCTTTTTGTTTGCATAAGTTCAGATCAATCTAACACTTGTAGAATGCTGTGAAAGCTTGCAGTTCAGGGTTTATTTAAAGATCTTATCATAAATTAGTTGAAAACAAAAAGATCAAACTTACGCTGTTGGCTTCCTACAGTCCTGGGGGGGTTCTTCACTGAGGGCCTTTTGGGGGAGGATTCAGGCCTTGGGGCAACAGGCTGGATAGGCCTTGTCTGTTTAGCTGACAGTCTCTTCAGACTGACATGCCGCTTTTCAAACATCTCCTGAACATCTTCCAGTCTTTTTAGTGCCTTCAGCACACTGCCCTGCAGGTAAAAAGCTCCATATCAACCCTTGTCCTCATCACTTTTGCAACACAACATCCTACAAAGTAATGTGCGTGTGTGTGCACTGTACCTTGATATCCTCTGACAGCACAACCTCGTACTGGTTGTGGAGATTCCTCAGTTCAGTCAATTGGTTTTTTTCTGCCGACTCCAGAAAGTGTTCAATGTCTGTCAGTGCTGACTCTGCCCCTTCCTGTGACTGACACTTATCCACAGCCTGGGATGCCAGCAGGTAGATGCCGGACTCACACCACTGGTTAACCTGCACACAGAAGAAATCAAAACAAGTTAACAGTGGTCAAGAATTCAGTTCTAGAAAACATTATCATCCCATCTCATACGGTGTCACAATGTAACAGTCCTGTGCTAGGAGGTAAAAATGTGAGTGAAATACGAAATGGGTCTATAAAAGGAACTGCGTCACATAAATCCAGTAGCTTGTTGTATGGATAAAAAAATCCTCAGTGGTTTATCAGTTAGACATAACTGACGAACCACTGGTTGTCAGTGTTCTAATATCCCCACTGCAACTCTGTGAGTGTAATTATGGATCAGATTACAAATTTCAACATAGAATGGAACTACATATTAAATATATAAAAACATCTGGCTCATTACAACTATTCCCTTGGAATGTAGTTTGTGTAATTATTTCTGTTAGTTAGGTAAACCCTGTGCTCAATAAATGTAATGCAACAACCAAATAAGATGGGTTATAGCCAAGCCAACAGTTAATCTGTGTTAGCTATAAAATTTTATTTGGTCAAAATGAAAGTGAGTGGACTTTGTCCAAAAAGAGTAAGACCGTAACAACAAACACATTTTAAACAGATTCTGATTTTCATATTTTAACATTTTGATTGCAATATTTGGTGTTTTGGTTTACTGGAGAACTGAAGCGAAGTGTCACTGACACTAACACGATTTGAATGTATCCATCAGCAGGGGCGGCACTATCAAAACAGTGATGTGTCCACACCTTATACTCAAATAATTACAAAAACAGCTACCAACTCTTCTTATGGAAAGTTGAGTCACAGCTGAAACATTCTCTGGAACTTACATTATGTAATTCACTGAGATTCGTATTTATCTAATCGAATATTAGTGCAAGCAATTTTCAAATAATGCCAAAGGTATCATGCAGGTCTGAAAATTTTAAATCTTGATGACAGTGAACCCATCTTGAAATTAAAGCTGCCCTCAGCAGTTGTCAATTTGCTTGAGGAAATATGAAACACAAATATACTTGTCTTACCTATAGGTAATTCTAGTTTATAGCAGCATTAAGCAGCTATTTCAAAAAAGCACTCCTAACATCCTAACAGCCCTAAATGGCAGACGCACACTGTTAGAGACTATTTTGTGAATAACTAACTAAGAGATATTTGCATTACAATTAGCTGCTGGACTCATAAATTGGATCACATGATTTTAAATGGATGCTTGCACTGTCTGCTTGATGCATAAAGAGGCATAAGCCATGACTTTATAAAATGGAAATATGTCAGTGTGGTTTTATAGCGTTTCCCTGTCCCTAAGCAGCTATTGATCTAAGTAACTTCTATTTGAAAGAATTGTTTAACAGCCCCAAAATTCCTGTTTTTAGCCACATTAATGCTATTAGAAGGATTGCTAGATGCAGCTTTCCAAATGAATTTCTTTGTATAGATGCTGATTAACATGGTAAAATACTACAGTAAAAGGCTGTGACCAGGGAAAATTATACATTTTTTCACTAAAGCATGGTCATAGTGAGGTGGTTCCCGTAACAACTTTAAAACCTGCTGTGCCTAAATAAGGTTTCGTTTTATTTCGTTTTATTTTGAGGTAAAATAAAAAAAAGATTCATCAGACTTTAGCCGACTGGTTATAAGTTAATCTTTGGACTGCTGTGACTTGACACATGGACTGACAGATGATCCCAATGCAGAACATCAAATTTGTAGTTCAGTGTGTGACTCTGTGAATATGCACAACTTATATTGTATCCTCACCTTATCGATGCCCTGGTGTATCTGCAGAGATTTGGACAAGACATCCGTCTTTTTCTTGGCCTCATTGCTGAAGTCATCACAGACACGACGCAGCTCGACACATTTGGGTCGGATGGAGTCCACAGCATAGTGGTTGCTCTGGATGAGCTGGTCACCATGCAATGCGTGGAGCTGGGCCTTTTCCAGTGTGGGCTGGAAGAAAAGCAATACATGAGACATTATGACATGTTAAGTTGTGCAAACAAAATCTTCAGGGCATCCACAGTCAACTGCGTAACTCTACAACTCTACTAAGGTTGTTGATGGTAAAGGAATCATCTACTATTGCTTTAAAAATGAGAAAAAAAGAAAGAATTTGGCTTGGTTTAATAACACTGAATGGAGTGACATTTTGTGTGTGTAAGTGTAGATAACTAACCTGAGCTTTCTCCTCCAGTGTTTTCAGCTCCTTTAGCAGTTGTTCAACTCTAGCCACACAATCCCCAGTAACTGACAGGCTGTTTAGAGTGTCCATCAAACTGTCAAGAGACACTTTGACCTGATCAACCAAACAGGGGACAGAGACAAAGAAAAGACAAAGAGATTTATTAAGTTATGTATTCATTTCATTTGTGAAAAAAACAACAAAAAAAACAAAATGAAAAATTACATTTCTTGAATTGGTTTGTGTAAAGCTTTTTTATGTGGATACACATAACTTAAACATTAGTGGTGACTACATAGTTCTGCGGGTATTCTGCAGTAGGGTTCTGTTCTCAGTGCTCGTCAGCAGGGGGCAGTGTGGTGCTTTCTTTCTACCCATAGACTGTCTTCAGCCCTGGACCACTGCAGCCTGTATTATCCTTTCTCGTTCTTCTACACGTTTCTAAATTGTTAAAACATGCTGAACTGCATACACAGTCCACACTAGTTAATATCTTAGTCAATGCTGAATTTTTTGTTTGGGTAAGTAGTATAAAGTACATTTGTGCTTTAGTGTGAGATGGTGGTGACAGTACTCTTTATTGTTTATATTTTAGTAACTGTCTCCCAAACATTTATTTTTGCGTGTTGGGCTACTCTCCGTTTGATGAAATTACAGTTTGAGTGCACACAGTGTATAAAAGTTTCTTATGTTTTTTTAATGTGTTTAATATGCCTAAAAGAGAAGATCACAGCTTAGGTATCCTGGATGATGCTAGTAAGTGATGCCAGTCTCTGTATTATCAACGGTTCTTATCCAGGGGTGTCACGTAATGCTGTTTTGCCAGATGCTGCATGTGTCTCACCATTATTTTGGTGTCTTTCGGCATTGCACCGACCGCAGCAGTAATGGCTGCTGAGAGATAACAGTTCCGTTTTATTAGGAGGTTGGACTGATGCCACTGACATAAGTTGCATGTTTATCAGCAAGAAAACTGTGGTTTGTGTCCCATTGGGACCTTTGTGTTGTGCCCATAGTTTCCTCTTTTTCCTGCATTCTCTCATTCGTTGCATTTTCTCTTGCTTTTTAATGATATACTGCCCTGGTATATTGTAATTCGTGAACATGCTTGGATTTAATATTATTTTGTCCAGCTCAAAATGAACCACTCAGGATATACTTTTAAAGGTGAGTGTACAGTCATGTAAAAATTAAATATATCCTGTCCAATTTGTTCACTTTTTTGGCATATTTGAACAAGAAAACATTTAAACCTCTTTGAATCAGATTAATAAAGGCAATACTCAAACAAGGAGCAAAAATGAAATGTTTGCTTGCCCAACTAAGTCAAAAAAGGAACTATTTCCATGTTTTTACATGACTGTAGTTCTGTACGACTGTAGATACGTTTGTGTTGCACTGAACCGACGCTTAATGCATCCTGTCTTATACTTTGTTCCCTAGGGCCGGACCTGCATCACGCTGATTTTCGTTTCAGTTTATCCAGACTTTGAACAGACTGCATATACACTTTGAAATATGTTAGGTCTAAAAAAAAAAAAAAAAGGCACCTCTTATTGTCTTAAATTTTCCAATTGTGTCATTTTAGTTTTGTAGTGTGATTGTTTTCACACATAAGAACTGTAAAAATAAAACAATATTAAGGCAGTTTCACTTGTTTCTTTTCTCTTCAAGTGAAATTATCCCAAGATTAGTTCATTTCTTAAACATGTCAAATGAGTATAACCATTGCTGTAGAAGACACAGACCCAAAATAATATGTTGAGATGAGAAAAGTGATACTTAACTTTCCACTGAACAACTTGCAGTGGGTTGCAGGAAAAAAAAAGGTTGCAAAGGTGCCAAAGACAGCTGAGCAGACAGAGAGACAAATATCATACTGTACCTCTCTGAAGTCCTGTTCAAAGTGACGCAGCTGCAGGCACTGCTCCAGTTTCAGATGGTGTTTGCTCCAGAACTGTTCAAAGGCATTCTCTGTCTCATCTAGCTGCGCCAAAAGCCTGAAATACACAGGAGGCATTTCATTACATACATAATGAGAGCTGCTACACAACTGCTCAAAATACATAACAGCAAGCATAATATAATATATATGAGAGGCTTTGATGTTTGTCACCTTTCCACAGTAGTTTGGTTCTCCGTCTCATCAGGGTTGAGTTCATGATTCTCTGACTTGGCTGCTTGATCCTTGATACAACTATACAAGGTGGTACCCTGCTTCACAGCTAGCCTCAGTTCATCCTGATTCACAGATACACAAGTGTTGCAAACATTAATATCATAGACAAATGTTTGCATGTGTGTGTAAGTTCCTGTTCCAGCCTACTGCAGAAATATTCAGTCAGGTACGTTACCTGAATAAAGACATCTACCTTTTGCATTTGCAACTAATATTTGAAGATGATACTTATTTACACATATGGATATGTGACAGAATGCTACTCATTGTAGACTGAACCTTGCTGGTGCTGCTTGTTACTTGTCAATACTCTAAAGTAAAGGAAAGTATTTGATTGAATGTTTCAACTGTGCAAATGTCTACTGACATGGAAATGACAACCTGGTGAGAAACAACTGAACAGCAGTTGCTGTCATTTTGATTCCCCCTGGAAATAAAATGCTGTTTTCTTCTCCAAGTCCACTATGTTAAAGTATCTGAAGCAGAACTGAGTAAATGCTGACTGAAAGATCAAATTGTCAGCACCAAACACACGTTGTTTGTACAAATTATAAATATTAAACCTATAGGTTTAACAAAGATGTTCAAGATGTACCAGTGTAAAAATATTTGTTGTGATTCATGTGTTAGTGTGTGTTAGTGTATTAAATGCACCACATCACCTTGAGGTTATTGTGTTTGTCAGTGTGCGCTGTGAGGAGGTCTTTAGTGCACTGGACGTCATTGGGCAGCTCTGTCTCTGCCAGATCTGTCCCAAACTTCTGTAACATCTGGGCTGTGGTTTTCACTGTTGTGGCAAAATTTTCTATGGCCTATGGAAAAAGATCTACATGTCACTCTGCAGCTTCCTCTAATCTAACTCACCATAGAGCAGCTATAATGTCAAATCTGTGAGAGTTTTACAAATTGTTGAATCACTAGTCTTAAGGTTGAAATATACAGTATTGAGCAGTAAGTGTGTACTCACTGTTCGGTGGTGTATCCATTGACTGTGACAGTACTCCAGGCTTCCTCCTAACTCCCGGGTCAGCTGGCTTTTATCCACATAGCCATGTAGGTCGGACAGAGAGTTCAGCATCACGATCTGCAAACACAGTGCATTGCTTTATGTGCTTCTGATGATGGCCTCCATTATTGTTAACAGTAAGACCCAAATTACAGTCTTTCTTTCACTGATATTAAAAATCAAGTTTAGTTTAATTATATTTTACGGCACAACTTACTCTGTAAAAATGGTAGTATAATTTCTTATAGTTATTATTGTTGCATTATAGGAAGTGTAACATCCTGTGTTTTTGGAAAGTAGCCACTACCACAACCTTTTCTGCAACCTACTGTTACAGAAAAGGAGACAGTTTTCCAACTTATGTATGACTTTGAATATTCACATTATCACCTGGTAAGTTAAACGAGATAAATGAACTTTCTCTCAAATTTTGTGGTTCCCTACACATGTACTTTGTAATGATGTTTTGAAAAGTGCTATACAAATAAATGCTTATCATTATTACTACTACATTTGTGCACAAAATTTTAAAAGCTGAGATATATTTTTTAGGTACTGACTTGCATCAAAAATTGTATTCATGAATAATTTCTTTCTTGTTCTTTGTTGAAACCTAAGATCTGTAATGAAACACATTCTCTCACAAAAAATAAATACAATTTTCCAATCTTTCTATATAGTAGATACGTAACACATACATTACAAAGTCTTTTTATTTTTGTTCCCTGTTCCCTGCCAGAGATTTTTAGTGTTCCTTACTCTGTTTGCTCTCAGCTTGTTTTTCTTACCCTGTCTGAATCATATTTTGTCTTCTTTTCTGCCTGCCTAGTTTTATGAACCTTGTAGAAGCCCCTTATTTTAAATATCCAAGTAAACGATCATGCAGTTAATTAAAGAAATCCATACACCCCATGGACTTTTTCAGCTTTGAACAAGCAAACTCTTGATCCCCCTACAGACAATACCTCTTAGTAAAGGTGACATTAAACTGATATTTTGTTGACACGTTGCATTTTTGTAATTTAAATATCAGAAGCAGATCAGTGAAATGGAAGTAAGTAGGCTCCTACATTTATCACACCTTAAAATCCATAAAATTAGAATCAGAAGTTTCAGATTAGTTGTTAATGACTGGACCCTCCTTAGGGAGTGATTGTTGTAACCTGTCCCATTTAAACCTCTGACTGTTAGAGTCTGCTGTTCTCTTAGCTATTGAAGTATTAGGTTTAACTGTGCCATGATCTAAAAATCCTCACACCGTATGTTTGGAAAAAAAATTCATCATGATATTGTTCAAGTATAGCATCTTTATCTGTCTGGATTATGTGTTTTCTCTTCCAATATATAAAAAAAGCCAACAGTTCCCATGGTACATACTTTTTTTTGTCTCTCTTTCAGGTGTTTCATTCTGACTCATGCCCTGACTCACAATGAAACACCAACATGCTTACCGGTACCTTCATTTTGAAGTCATCCTTGTGCAGTTTGATCCCAATGTCTGCTATGTGCCTCTGGAAGAACCTGGACGGCCTCAGTACTAACACCAGCTGAAGATTTCCCGGGAATGCCCCCTGAAATAAGACATCTCATCCTTTGATTCTCTTGGACATCTGTTACATAACCCAGGCTATGTGTGTCGTTCTGGTATCAAATCTTTGCAGGTCTAAACTACTTAATTACAGCAGCCTGTTACAAAAGATCCACTTTGGCTATAAAAATACAGGCTGTGGATGCAGTATAGACAAAAAAGTAATCTTAATTCATATGGAGCATAAGCACTTTTTAACAAAACAGGGTCTCCATAGAAAAGTCCTTATACATATTTATATGGTGATTTAAGTGCCTCAGAGAACTTACAGCGATCCTGGATAAAGAGGCCTTTACTGAACTCCATTTGTCCTTCCGCCTGTCGATGATGATAATGAAGCCGATGCTGGCAGCATCCAGGCTGAAGACGGGAGAAAAACAAGTGGATGTTATAGGTCAAGCTAATCAAATTCACAAAGGTTTAATGCTCTTTAAAATGCAGAGCAAAAGCATTTTCAACATTTCAAGGAATACACAAGTGGGTACACTACTATGCATAATTTTCAGAAACCCTCATAGTATAACTGGTGAAGTGAAGCAATGATTTATGTTCAACGCTACAGGAAAACACAGACAAACAGACAAGTCTTAAAAACACATAGTCCTGTTCACAAAAGGTCAATAACATACTTCGCATTAAGACTGCTGCTAACAGGAAAGTGTTAAATATTACCTAATATTAATATTTCTTTCATTGTCCTTTATAGTTTTTCATGGAATAACTTTTAAGCAGACCACTGATTCGAGCTCTGCAAACAGGCCACGCCTGACTGAGCTTTACAATTAATGTTATAAAGAATACCTTTTCCGCTTTATTATTTTTGTACCTAACTGTAAAAACAATTATTTATTCTACACTATTACTCTCCAAACAACCCTTTTTACTACCACTGTCACTACACGTACTGGATTTACTACCATCTTCTAGTAGTAATTCTGTTTGTCTGGCTGACTTTCATTGTTTTGCTTTTGTACAGTGGTGTGAAAAAGTGTTTGCCCCCTTCCTGATTTCTTATTTTTTTTGCATATTTGTCACACTTAAATGTTTCAGATCTTCAAGCAAATGTTAATATTAGTCAAGGATAACCTGAGTAAATACAAAATGCAGTTTTTAAATGATGATTTTATTTATTAAGGGAAAAAAGATATCCAAACCTACCTGGCCGTGTGAAAAAGTAATTGCCCTGTTAAATCATGAATTAACTGGGATTAACCACATTTTTTAGAAAACTGAGTTTTACCAGCCACACCCAGGCCTGATTACTGCCAGACCTGCTGAATCAAGAAATCACTTAAACAGAACCTGTCTGACAAAGTGAAGTAGGCTAAAAGATCTCAAAAAGCAACACATCATGCCACGATCTAAACAAATCGCTGAGAAACAAAGTCATTGACGTCTATCAGTCTGGAAAAGGTTACAAAGCCATTTCTAAGGATTTGAGACTCCAGTGAACCACGGTGAGAGCCATTATCCACAAATGGATAAAACTTGGTACAGTGGTGAACCTTCCCAGGAGTGACCGACCAACCAAAATTACTCCAAGAGCGCATCGACAACTCATCCAGGAGGTAACAAAAGAACCCAGATCAACATCTAAAGAACTGCAGGCCTCACTTGGCTCAGTTAAGGTCAGTGTTCATGATTCAACAATAAAAAAGAGACTGGGCAAAAATGGCATCCATGGGAGAGTTCCAAGGAGAAAACCACCGCTGACCAAAAAGAACACAAAGGCTCGTCTGACGTTTGCCAAAAAAACATCTTATTGACATCTTTTGGGAAAATATTCTGTGGACTGACGAGACAAAAGTTGAACTTTTTTGGAAGTTGAACACAGTATTTCATAAAAAGAGCATCATACCAACAGTCAAACATAGTGGTGGTAGTGTGATGACTGGGGCTGCTTTGCTGCTTCAGCACCTGGACGACTTGCTGTAATTGATGGAACCATGAATTCTGCTCTCTACCAGAAAATCCTGAAGGAGAATGTCTGGTCATCAGTTTGTTCCCTGAAGCTCAAGAGCACTTGGGATATGCAGCAGGACAATGACTCAAAACACACTAGCAAGTCCACCTCTGAA
>VUQI01029806.1:0-14929 GCA_015106735.1 Paratilapia polleni | reverse complement strand
CTCCTCTGAAAAAGAGAGCTTCAAATCAAAAGAGCTTGACCCCGTGGTATAATTCAGAGGTGCGTGCCTTAAAGCAGATAACTCGTAAGCTGGAGAAGAAATGGCGTTGCACTCATTTAGAAGGCGCTCGTCTGGCCTGGAAAAATAGTTTGTTGCTGTATAAGAAAGCCCTTCGTAAAGCTAGGACATCTTACTATTCCTCACTGATCGAGGAAAACAAGAACAACCCCAGGTTTCTTTTCAGCACTGTAGCCAGGCTGACAAAGAGTCAGAGCTCTGTTGAGCCAAACATTCCTTTAACTCTGACTAGTAATGACTTCATGAATTTCTTCACAAATAAAATTTTAACCATTAGAGAAAAAAGTATTCACAGCCATTCCACAGACATATCATTATGTATAGCAAGTTTCAAAACTGCTGATACTTATTTAGACTCTTTCTCTCCGATTGATCTTTCTGAGTTAACTTCAATAATTATTTCCTCGAAACCATCAACATGTCTATTGGACCCCATCCCTACAAGACTGCTTAAAGAAGTCCTACCATTAATTAATGCTTCAATCTTAAATATTCTCAATCTATCTTTATTAACGGGCTACGTACCACAGGCCTTTAAGACGGCAGTAATTAAACCATTACTTAAAAAACTTCTATTCCAGAAGTTTTATATTAGCCTGCTTTATCCATTCCAAAGCCTGTTTTGATGTGTGTTTGGGATCACTGTCCTGTTGAAACACCCAATTCTACCGAAGTTTCAACTGTCTAGCTGTTGATTTGTGGTGAAGTTGAAGAATTTGGAGGTAGTCCTCCTTCTTCATTATTCCATCTATTTTTTGCAATGTGCCAGCACCACTGACAGCAAAACAGCCCCAGAGCATGATTCCACCACCATGCTGGACAGTTGGTACAGTGTTTTTAGGTTTAAAAGCCTCACCTTTACTCCTCCAAACATACCTCTTGTCATTATGGCCAAATAGCACAATATTTCTCTCATCTGACCATAAAACTTCTCCAGACAGCATTTGGCTGCAAATTTCAGTCAAGCTTGAAGGTGTCAATTTTGGAGCAGGGGCTTTTTTCTTGAACGGCACCCTCTCAGTCCATGTTGATGTAAAACTTGCTTCACTGTGGACAGTGACGCTGGTTTCCAGTTCATGGCAGGCTTGAGCCTTGGTGGTTCCTGGGTTGTTCCTGAACATCCTAACTAATTCCTCTCATCTGAGGGTGACAGTTTGGGTCTTCTTCCAGACCTTGGCAAAGTGGTAACACATCTGAATAACTTGTACTTAGATACAATTGTTTGAACTCAACATCTTGGAATCTGCAGTTGTTTAGAAACTGGCTCCAAGAGACCTTCCCAACTTGTATAAATCTACAGTTCTCCTTCTTAGATCTTCACAGAGTTCCTTGGACTCTCCCATTGTTCTGAGTATTGGTCAATCAAGTGAGTGCTGTCAAAAAAAGACTTTTATGCTGGCAAAGAGAAACTACCAGTTGTAGTTTCTCTAGATTGTAGAACTTTCAGCACCACTTATTAAAGATTTAAGTGAATGTATGTATGTATTTTAGCCTGGATGTATACTTTTGAGCCTGTGTGGATTTGAGAAAATTCAAAATAAATTCAAACTTGTACACCCAATTCTTGTTTTTTTTAAGTAATTAAAGATGTATGCAAAGAAAACATTAAAAGCTCAAAATTACCATGACATTCATGCCCGTGATGAGTGTATGTAAACTTCTGACCACAACTGTATATCGAGGGAGGAAAAATATCCTTTAATTCTGGAAATAAAACAAAAGGAAATGGACTCATTTACAAATTTAACTGGCTTAATGTGGACTTGCTCTTAGAGGGCAGGGTCCTTCTCTTAAACACACAAGGCTGTAAAGGTCGAATAAGCTGCTCAGTTGGCTTGAGCCCTGCATCCAATCTTTACTCATTTTCCTTCTCTTTTTCTTCCTCCATTGGTAATAACTGGGATCAGAAACATGTGTGCAGTGTTAGTGTGAAGCGACTGAGTGGCTTACTGGTTTCACCAAAAGGATGTGCGATAGAGAGAAGACATTTCCGCTTTTGTTTAAATTTGAACCTACTTCCTTAGTCACAGTATCATGTACAAAATAATGTAGATCTTTGCTCTCTGTGGGTTCTTTTTTCCTGCAATAGGTCTGCTCCAAGTGAATGAGGAAAATGCATGTTTGTAAAGACTTCACAAATTTGTGAAGTTTGAAGAATTTCTGTTTGATGCAAAAGAAAAGTCTCCCGACAGTTGTGCTGTTTGCTTTGTTTATTAGAGGTATATTGTCAAACATTTTACAAGCTCTTGCATAAATGTTTCCATTTAGAGAGAAAAAAATGCAACACTGAAACATTTACCAAGCTCAGCAGAGAACACTTTCATAGCCCCTGTTTGAAAGGCACTAAAGTCCCACTTTTAATATCAGTCATCCTTTTTTTTTTACTTGACACATGCAGACACAACTAGCTAAGACACCTGTAGTTACACACGTCAGTAGCTACAATACACAGAGCTTTCAATTGACTTGTTAGTTGAGCTTTTATAGGCAACACCACTTACATCTGCTACTGTGTGTTGTACACCAAAATGTGTGCAATCATAAGATGGGAAGTAACACAGACTGTTAATTCAATACACTGAACGTTTGTATGGATGTACAGCTACCATAACTCACTTCATGTGGAGGGCAGGCTTTTAATATGCTGTATGCTCTACTGAGTGCAGGTATCTTAAATATGTTGAAGATTAAATACACCATATTGCAGCTATTTAAATAGATAATGTGTCTTTTAAGTTAGAATCAGGATTCAGTGGAATTATATATAATCACAAGACAACCATCACTGGATTTTCTCGGTCTGCAAAAAAAAATTCACAAAAAAAAAGTCTCTTTTTTTAAATAATAGCGTTAATAGTACATTCAAATAATAGCATAATAGTTCCTCAGCATTATTGTTGTGGTTTTAAATAGCTTGATGAATGAGTGTTTGTAAGGGACAGTCTATTATTTTATTAGCTTTCATAAAAACATATGAACCCTTCTTCCTGGTTCAAATACTGCAGAAACAACGCTGTCACAAAATCTGGATGCCATGCTGGTGCCATCGTCATATTGCTAATGCTGCTGATCATCACTAAGTCCGTCAGAACAATATAGGACTGTGTAAACCCTGCTTTTAAAAAGCTAAGCACATATGCATGTGCCTGTCAGACAATTTTGTCAGAGCTAGGTGAGTGGCAAACATGAATATACACTTCTGCTGTTATAGCAGCCAGTCAGTTGATGATGTATACAGTTGCAGCATAGCTAAATGGGGAAAAAAAATTAAATGTGATTTTAAAAGTAATTCCTGGCAGTTTACCTGCGTTGACCGTATTTCTGCTAACACTTCTTCTTCTGCCATTTCTCTGATCATTTGTCTTTTTATATAGAAGGGTCTGTGTATTTATTTCACTTTTTACTTCTCTTTCTATTATATCCATCTCCCAATCTCCCTCCCCTCACTCATCCTTTGTATGCTGCTACATTTGTCTCTATCACTCTGTCTGCAGTTAGCTAGCTGCTACAGTCTCTTCTTGCCACCATCTACCTTTTCACGCTTCTACTTCCTCCTTTTTGCCGCCGACCACGTGAGATTGTCCCTGGGTCTGTGTTCTGTAGCCCACTACCGACAGCCACAGCCCTCCACCACCATGTCCTGATAATTCTTCAGCACTACTCGGTCTTGAGAGTCCAGGTAGAGCAGGGCAATGGGGCTGAGAGATGTTGGGACGCAGCAGGGCCGGGGCACTGCTCCATTCACAGAGTTTACCAGAGTTTGCACCATGGCGTGGCTTGAGGAGTTCATGTGGTCGGCCAAAGGAAAGCGACACTCACCCAGGCAGAAGAAAGCATCATAGCCGCTGGGTGCAATGATCCACTTGTGCCAGCCCACATCGTTGAAATCTACATATAGAGGATGGCGGCGGCATCTATTACGGGAAAGGCGTTTCAGTTTCGCAGAACGGCCACCGTTTCTTTTCACCCTTCCACGTTCGCTCCAACTGATTCCTCCTTTATCATCCCCCCAGCTTGGCACAGTATACCCCATTTTTTTGGCCCTTCCCCAGACTTGGTCTCTGTTGAGGCCCTTGCTGCTGTTCTTGGCCCTCACTTTTGTTCCTTTTCTGCCTCTAATCCTAAGGCCATTACCAGGGTTTCTCCTGCCATGTTTGACTAAAGGCTGTCCATGGCCATCATGACTATAAGTCACCAAGAGGGGTCGCTCCTGGGCCCAGCTGTGATCGTCCTGCCCCACAGATCTGCATACCCTCAGGTGTCCCTCTTTTGGTTTCTCTGCCCCCTCACCTGCTGCAGAGGAGAGGCTCTGCTCAGGAAGTGAGGTGGTGCTGTTTTCAGGTCTGACCTCCAGGAGGAAGCCTAGGCTGCCAGTCCCAGCATGGGCCTTATGTAGGAGCTCTGCACTAAGACTAAAAGCCTCCCAGAAACCACTTGGTTTATAACTGTGGAGGCCATTGGTGAGTAACCTTGTTTCCAGCAGAGTGGGCTCAGAGTCCTTGTGGTGCTCAGAGAGGTATAGGTTTAGTCTGTGGGGTCCAGGGCCCAGAGAGGCTCTGTCACTATGAAGGAGCCGGAGCTCAGCAGAGAGCACCCTCTCATCCTGAGGGATGGAGGAGATATTGAAGGAAATGTGCACTCTGGTAAGATCCTTTCCAACAGGACTTTCTCCAAGGGGCTCTAAGTGGAAGAGAGACAAAGGCATACAGTGGTTTAGTTAGACTTTATTTGAACAAAAGCAGGAAAATTGTCAGTGGAGTATTTTAATATATCATGTTGAAGGGGATCTATGAAAAGAGGGTGTAGTTTGGCTTTCACATTTTCCTCAAGGTAGCAAGTACAGTGACCCACTGCAAGTGTTTGTCTAGATGCTTTGATACTTGAAATTTAAGTGGATAAAAGGGTTTATTTGTTTTGTCTCATGGTTATAACATGTGGGTTAGTTTTGGTTTTTGATTAGTAGCACATTTCCTTATGAATTTTCTTCACTAAAGTACAATATTAACTAATACCAGCCTCTGCATTGTTAAATAATTGCAATGGCAGAGGTTGGGAATTCCTTTAGTGTTGCCACAGGATTACCTGAGCCCTGTGATCAAATGACTGTGTGTGTTCTTCAGTTGTCATTTTCTTAGTTTGGAGCAAACAGGCCTGACAGGCATATGCAGTTTTAACTCACTGATGTGTTGCTGATAATGAAACCATAATGCACCATTACTGCAGAATTGCCTTTTCATGTTAGGAACTCTTCATTTTAAGGGTTTTGTTCTAGCTTGTTTGTGCTGGAATTAAGGGCAACTTGGAGGCAACTGTGGTGGCCAGGATGGGCCCAAAAGCAAACGTTTGCCAGTTAATCCAGTATGATTAGAAGGGCAAGAAGAGTCCAGAGTCCAAGACAAATTTCCCCTTAGTGTAAGATACACCAATCTAAATATGATCTCATATATGTTTCGAAAGAAGAGTTTACGATTTTTTGCTCTCATTTAAGAGTGTAGAAAAGTATCTTATTTGTATTGTCAAAAAGTGACTTACAGCAAATATGTGCTACTGTCATGAAAGGTTCAAAGGCAAAATCAGCTCATAATTCAGATGTGTTAAATATAGTTTTACATCAGCAGAAATCAGTTGGCTGCATGGCATCTTAATGCGTCAGTAAGCTTACCGTTGTGGTGGAAGCTGCGTATAGTGTTGGCCTCCTGGATGTGCTGATTGGGAAAACTAAATGAAGGGTCCTCTACTAGATGGTACTGCTGCTGGTGGAAGTAGTAAAGATCCAGGAGGTACCGGGGCACCGGCACTCCAGGCCTTGGGTCAGGCTGAGACTGCAGCCCCAGCCGGCTCAAAAGGAGACTCTGGATTGTCTGAGCCAGACTGGGATCCCGGAGTGATGCTGACAAAGCGGAAGGTGAGGGGGACACCCTGCCATGATCGATCTCGCTGGTGTCTCCACCCTGGCGACCAGACGAGGCATGAGGTAGCAGCAGGACCATGAGGAGCAGGAGGTTAGCAGGGAACATGGTGGACCTGGAGGGAGATGCGGAGATGAGGAAAGGTGATAAGGTGGATAAAAGAAGAGAGGAAGTGGAAAAAGAAAAGATGGACAAAGAAAGAGAAGCAACCTAAACATCAAAGAAGAGATCTGTGAATTCAGGTCGTGCAGCACTCTGTCCTACCTTTGAATGTAAATCATATGATATAATGACACAATATAAAGTATTGCTTGAAATCTGTAAAAGAGATAGCCCCAAAGAGATGTTCCTAAACTCTGTATATCATGCTTATGTCTTCTCCTTCCTGGACACACTAGTTTCTCATTAGTCTTCAGCCTTCATGTGGCATATGTTCAAGAAATTTACCATCCACATATCCATATGAAGTTGTTTGCTTGCTACTACAGGTTGTAGAAACAGTGTTACTTTGTTTTTTCTTTGCTAATTTACGGCAAGCTTCTTATCCCCCAAAGGCCCACATATCTCACAGAACACCTAAGCAGGAGTAATTAAACAGTCCCTATCTGTAATTTAATCATGCTCCATGTTTGTGTGTGCTGTGCTCTAAGACGGCTGTGGACTTCAGTGATGTGTTAGGGACTTAGAGGCCTCACACAGTGATGTGTAACCAGATTTTTTTTCTTCTTTCTTTGTTGTCAAATAACTTGAGAAACTACTTATTAAAGAATTATGTTTAAGCTTTTTTTTTTTTCTATTTGAGGTCTTACTTAATTAACCCTTTAATTACAGGAAGATTCAAGACACAGCTTAGGTGCCAAAAAACAGATCTAAATAGAACATATTAAATGCTTTTTATGCTGAAAATGAAAACAAAAACAGCTCAGATGTAATTATCTCGTGTTATCAGTTCTGTCTGGTGTCAGGATTAAATCCTCCATTTTGAATTCTGGTATTCTGATATTCAAAAACATTACACTGCAGCAATTATTGCTCACCGACTGCATGCCAACCTGAGAACTGGTCTTCTAGAAAAACATACATACCTTTTCTAGTGATGTGAACAAAACAAGTAAAGGCTTGCACTGGCATTACTTTGTTATATGCAACATATTCTGTAAAAATTTAATATAACTAATTGCAAATTTTCAGTGCTTAAATTATGATTTAAAGGTTGCCATCGTGTGCAGAGGCCTCCACCGTATAGTTGCATGTAATGTTTTATTTTCCAAATAAAATGAAAAGTAACGAAACGCAAGAAATGGATCATCTGTGATCTTTTCACACTTCAGATACACTGATAATAGCATGCGACTGGCAATCCATCCCTGCTCAGGATTATTTGCACCTACACCACACAGTTGTGCGTTTAAACTCCCCATTTCTTCCACATTCCCACCTGCTTCAGTCACTTGCTGCACGTGCAAATGACCGAAAAGATAATTTTCATGTTCATTAGTTTGACCTGAAACCCACAGACGCTGCAACAGCGCTCTTTTAGCTATACTTGATTGTGTTGGGAGGGTGATCAGTTCCCTCCATGCTTATGTGCGGGAACACAACCACAGGCAGGGGTCACACAAATGCTACTATGACCTGGCTAACACCCTGCATCTCAGGGTGTTAACAGGTGGTAATAAGTGAGCGAATAATTACAAAGCAGCAAGGTAATGGCCCTCTTGACCTGAAAAGGTTGAGGTGAAGTGTTAAAGGGTCAGTGCAAAGGTGTAAAACATGTTACCCGAATAAAAAAAATCTGGACTGCCACACAGTGAAATAGAACAGAATAATGTACCCCACGTGCATCTGAATTTCTATCTATCGAAGGACATTAAGTTTGGTTTTATCTCTTTTCTTGTCCAAGTGCTCACATATCTTTCTCATTCTGGGTTCTATCGCATTATCTTGTGTCTGTAAGGGACAGAGAATCGATTAGGGCCTCTACAGCAAGATAAGAGACGAGTTTATGGCTGAGTAAACACATAATGACGCCGTAATGACAGCTAATCTTACCACACTGTCAGAAAAAGGGTTAAAAAGAGGTCACAGGTGTGAAGGTGTGTATTTTTTTATGTATTTGTGACTGTGGGTATGTGTCTTGTCTGTGTTACGTGGTTCAAAGGGCAAGCCTGGGAAAATAAGCCACCTCTAAGCGTGGGATTGTTGCTAGCTATCCATTAAACTCTTGCAGCCCCACCCAGTGCTTTTTCACCTCAGGCAACAAAGCAGAGGACAATTACAGATTAGGAACTGCTGGACAACCTCTCCCATATATTGTGGAGGCTTGTAAAGCAGATTAAGGACAACAACACCACATCTCTCCTGTACTTTCCTCACCTACAAAACCACCCAGGTGACTCTGAGGTACAAAGGTTCTCCCACAAGAGGGTGTGTCGCAGCTGTAGCAAGGCAGAGAAAAACTGAGAAAGAAGTTTGGGGACAGTGTCCTACATCACTTTGTCAGGCTCTTTTTTCTCCCTGGGTGTCTGTGTTATGACTGGTTCTATCTACTTGCAAAAGGGCAAAGAGGATCCAGACCTAATTTAAAATTTTTATGTGTTATGTGCATCTGGGTGGGTGGCACCCGGATGTCAGCTCATTCAAGTTGGCCAGACAAACTGACATTTTTATGATTACATCCCCCAGTTCCTTATTTTATCTCTGACTTTTTTATTCCTGTCCTCTGGCTCGAACAATGAAATGTTCTGGAAGGATAAATTTGGTAGAGCCGTATCATGAATGGGGTCACGGATAAGGTGAAATAAAGGTATGAAGTTCAGCAGCAGTGTTTGTGTGTCTCTTCCCTCTGTGCATGCATGCTGCTCAGCCTATTAGACATATTAGATGTGACCTGACCTCATGAGCAGACAGCTGAGTGACCCTGGCGTGCGGCAGACGAGTGTAGTTGCTGGTCTGCCCCGTGTCTTTCTGAACTCACTGATTAAAACTTCTGACCTCTGACATCCGTTTCTCTCTCTGCCTCTCTTTTTATCTGTTTATTTCAAACTCTGCTCCCTTTCCCCTTCCTCCTTCCTCTTTGCATTCCTTGAACTTTGTCCTTTTGTTGTCATACAGCCTCGTATGTAACTGTGTTTTGCTTTTCTTTAAGTACAACCTCTCATGTCTCTTTTCTTTTCCCTCAGTCTTTTGTTCTTCCCTGTTAAAATTTTTGTTTTCACACCTTTCTGCATCACCTCCACATTTTCCTATCAACTTTCTCCCTCTCCTTCTCCCCTATTAATGTTGCTCTTTTTTTCCCCCCTAGATCTTAAATGAATGGTGTTTTTGCGGAAGAGTGTGGCAGACTGTTGCCGGGCCAGGGGGCCGGAGTGTCACCGCAGCCGGCAGATTTATCCACCGCCGCTGTCTTCATGTTACGCCTGGTCCCTCAACTTTCCCTTCCTGTTGTTCTTCCCGTGTTTCTTTTCCCAAATTCCTCCTCTCACTCTCCCTGATTTCTCTCCCCCCCTCCTTCCAGCTCTCATTTTTCTACGCTGCCGTCCCATTCTTTCAGAACATGATACGTGCAGCGTACATGCCACAGAGTTCATTTTCAGGCTCTGAGCTAACTCATATTCTTGAAACTGTGCCATGTTAGACAGCTTCATGAGTCCAAATATGATGTGCAGTGTGCATATAAACACCTGGGAACACTTCTGAGGATACATCTGTACTAGCTAACACTTTTTTCCCACTAAAATCTATAAAGTGTGCATGCAGTCACTATAATTAACTGTGAGGTTAACACTGCACCATACTCCCCATGCTTAACTAGTCATTAATGCATGACTTTGGGCTGTGGAGTTAATATATAATGGGGGGTGGGGTGAAAAATGTCCAAAACAGTTGCAGTTGTGGTTCTGCTTTCTGAGGCGTAACAGATGAAATCATTAGAACAATATTCCAGGTAGGCTGCTGCAGAGTTTTATTGGACTCTATTAGAACAGCACTCTAATTCATCCCAGCTGGACAGATTAGCTGGTTAATGACCCAGGCGTCCATTTCTGTTCTACACATACAGGACATACACACAGACACAAATGTGTCCAAGTGCAGAGCAGTACAGAGTTTAAACACATGCTAACAGCCAGGCAGAGTGAGTGTAACACATATAAACATGCCAATATATGTAACTGTGAAGGGTTGTAAAAATGTGAGACAACTTCGATATAGATTTAGATTTAGCTCGCAAACACACACTGTTTCCACAGCTTTATTGCAAATTGCTTTTCCTGGCTGGTCACATCTGCACACACAGACCTACACACACACAGACGCACTATTTTTTGGCTTAAGTCTCACTTGCGAGGTAGTACAGAGCATCAGTAGGTCGGCATGCATTCACAGCTCGTCTCTTTCATCCTCACACGGCTCTGTTCCTCAGCCTGGGATGCTGCTCAGAGATCTCACAAGTGCATTGTGGTTAACAGGAGGCCCCGCTGAGGCACAACACTGTAACAGCATCAGTGGAAATACTGACATATCTAACCCATGACCGCTGACAGCACAGAGACTGCCCTCGTTGTGCGTCTGACAGCTAAACCGATGTGAAATACAGAACAAAAACACACCTCTGCTTTTCACATTAAAGCTGCTGAGTATTAACACTGAGGGCCAATTCATACTTTGCATGTTGCACAGCAGTGGTGAGTTACGTTATGCTCTTTGAACTCATAATGGGCACGTTATTCTTGGACAAGGTGCTTACCTGACAAGATGTAGATTGAGCAATACAGTGTGCCAGCAGTGTATTCATGTGCATGAGTGTGTGTGAGTGTGTTTTTCCCAATGGAGACTAATGGTTTCAGCAGTGCAGTTCCTGTGGCCTGGGGTTTGACAGACGGATCTGTGAGTGTGAGAGACAGAGGGATAGGGATGTAGTACTCACGTCCAGGTGTAGTGGGATGTATGCAGAGTCCATGGTTTATCCTTGAGCTCCAGTGTTACGATCCCTCGGTTCTCGCTCCCGCTCCTTTGGACAGAATGGACAAAGTGGACTATTTACCTTTCTCTCTTTACCTCTCTCAGAGAAGCCAGTGCATGTCTCTCCTATGTCTCCTATGCGAATGTACTGTAGGTAATGCCGCTTGCTCCATGTTTCTCTCCCCCTCTGCTCCCTCGCTCAGCTTCTCATCCTGTTGTCAGTGTCAGATAAGCAAACTCTTAAAAACATCCACTGGCTTCCCCTCTGCCTGCCTGACCTCTGCTAGTAGGCAACTCCCTTTCTCTGTCGCCTGCACTTCCACCCTCAGTTGTTCAAAACAGACTGGTACTGCTGCTGGAAGCTGCAAGAGGAAAATTAGTTGTGTGTTTCTGTCTGTCTGTAATGTATCACCGGCAACAACTCCTTCTTGTTCCTAAACCTCCTTACTATGTCTCTCTCCTTTCCTCTCCACTCTGTCCTCCCTTTTGTATCTCCTCCCCCTTTCCTCTCTCTCTTTTTCTTGCTCTATCTCACATACATACACCTACACACACACACACTCTCTCCCTCTCTCTCACACACACTTTTTCCTTCTAGCGTCCAGCTGGTAAAGTCAGTTTAACTCTAATTGACTTTCCTGGCCACTCAGATCCTCTCAAATAGTGATGTCACTAAGACCGGCCCCAGTACATTTACAGGCTGTTATCTCTCGCACAGACACACACACACACACACAAACACAAGCCTGAAGAATCATAGATATACTAATGTGCACACCCTCACACTAAAATAAAATCAAATATGCACCGCTACACAAACATAAACACACAAACACAAAAATAAAACATGTTCAAAAGAACCTTTAAAGTTAGCACACACACACACACACACACAGACTGATTGTTTTCCACACTTCCTCCTTTAACAAACTCACCTGCTGCGTTTCGTTGGCAACATTTTACTTTTCCGCCAACACGCTCGCAGACAGTCTCTCCATCATTATAAATACGAGGTCCCATGACACTGAATGAGAGCAAACGGATTCAGTTACAAGACAAAAAAAAAGCTATGAATGGATGAGTCATAAGCGCTGTCATGAAGTCACCAGAGTTGAGTGCTGTGATTGGTTGAAAGTAAACATTGAAAAAAGAGGCTGCACTTCTACACTACGCAAGGTGCATTCGTCCTTCCAGCACGGAGCTGGTGGCGGGTTGAATTTGTATTCATGGGGTGGACCCATGAGAAAACGTCTCTTTAGGATGCACCGTCTCACATATTAGATCTCATCTGGAGAATCACTTGCCCACGTTCCTGTGCTCCTCCTCTCTGTCCCCGCCACTTGCTCTTCTAGTCCATTCTCGTACAAACACCCAAAAAAAGCTCATCCCAAAATTTCATTCATCTTGAGGCTGAGTGATTGTCTCTATTGCCCAGTTACTCTTCTCTTGCAACACACACTCTTGTGTTCAGAGCTTTTTTCATTAACAGTCTAGTTGTTGGGAGATTCGGGATGCTTTTGTAGCTGAAGAATCTGTAACATGTGAAAGAAGAAATTACAAAATGTGAGAAATAGATTTTCTCACTCTTTCTCCTCTACTATTAGAAGCTGGAACCAAAAGAGCTGTACAAGCAGACCTTCTGGGGTTACATTAATGTTATCAAACATCTTGAGTAAAGCAGTGAAGTCCTTCTAACAGAACATGACCTTTGACCTCCCTGAGGTGGGGTTTAATTAAAAACAGAAGCTGGACTTTAGGATCAGTTTGATTGTGGATACAAAATAAGTTCTTTGGCCTTTGCCACCTCTACACAAAATTGCCAACTTTGCTATCAGTTGGTGTGTAATTACTCAGATTACCACATTTCCAATACCAATTTGTTCTTGGGCCTGTTGCAGAAAAAGATATTTCAGGGCACAGTGGCTCTGATCTATTTTCACTCTATCACCCTATCACCCTGTCTTGCAGTAACTTAGATGAGAAGATCAATGGTAAATATAATAATATAATAATATAATTATATAATAATATAATAAAAATAATTGTCAAATGTGTCTTGAAAAGTATTTCTTTTTTGGTGCACTGAGGGACACTCTTAATCTGGTATTTGAGATTTAAAAAAAAGCATGGTTTAGTTACAGCATATTGTCCAGGAGATCAAACTCAGAACAAAAACAGAAAGAAAACATAAAGCACAGACTCACAGACCCTTAAATGCACCACCAGGGAGAGTCTCTTAAACCTTACTGACCCACAGATGGGCTGCAGACTCTGTAATCCAGGTCAGGCTAAATTTAGGAGAAATGTGTATAAATGATGGAGAAGAAACCAAGAATGTCACCTATTAAAGAAAATGCTACAGTGCTTAGTTTGAGTATTTCATCTGTGGTGGGCGTCATTTAGCTCAAACTAATCAAGAATATAAACAGGATCTACAGTGCATGGGACACTTTAAGACAGAAGGGTAGCTTTAAAGATAATTTTTCAATGTTAAAGTAATAGTGAGCCGTGGCCTCACTGAGTGCCTTCCTGAAATGAGCAGTAATCCCAGCCTCCAGCTTTCCCATCCTCTGGAAAAGCTGTCGGCCTGCCTGTCCCGCTGACTTCCGACGGGGGTGGAGAGAAACTTTTAAAGTAATACCTCACCGCCCTCTTAACAAGCCATCCATCCGTCCTTCATCCCAGTGTTCCCACCTCCATACTGCTCCATCCCTCCGTGGACACAGAGATTGAGGCCTCATCAGGAGAGGAGGGGGAAGAGGGTATCTGGATCTATTCCCTGTTCAACCACCCCTTCCCTTCTTCTTTTCTCTTTCAGCAAACTGTCACACATAATAACTCACTGACTGACATGATCATCAGTCATTAGATGGAAAGGAGAGCCTGGATAGAACAGTGACTTGGACTCATAGCAATAGTAGTAACAGCTGTAAACACAAACACACACACACACACACACACTCGTTTTGACATCTTAGTGGGGAACTCAATTGACATAATGCTTTCCCTAACCCCTTACCCCAACCCTAACCATCAGAAATGAATGCCTAACCTTAACCCTTACCCTAAACCTAACCATAACCTAATTGTAACCCTAACCCTAAAACCATGTTTTGAGCCTCAAAAATGCTCAAACATGCCCTCAAATTTGTGAGGACCAGCATTCAAGATTGATCCTCACAACTATAGTTTTATGCAAATTTTTGTCCTCACAAAGATCTCTAAACAAGTACACGCACACACATACACACAGAGCAATCGTGTGTTTCTTTGTGTAGTAAATACTTCCCAGCTGATAAAAGGGGAATTTATGAGTCTCTTTATCCCATCAATAAATGCCCCAACAATCCTCATTATCTGCTCAGCAAAATATCTGCTTCTCAAACTGTTGACTGTCAGTGTTTGTTGCAAGAATGGCTGTGGATTTATTTATTTTTTTTTGGACTGTGTAAAATTAACAATTATTTATGCGCAGCGCACCTATAGCGCAATTTTTATGTGTCAGGATCATCATCACTGGGATTGTGATGTTATTGCTGTTGTAACTTCCTGTAGTCGGGATCATATTAATAAAACAGCATATACGTCTTTAGATTGTCGTCATGAAACTTTGAAAATGCCACAATGTAAATGTTATAAACTCTCTTAAAATTTTAGTTATGTTGTGAATTTGAATCATCACCTGCAACCCTGGTCTATTAAGGTATGGACTCAAATGCATGACTCACAGGCAGAACTGGCGGACTAAAAGCAAAGTTATTGAGCAAATAAGGTTGAATGACAGAAGTCCAAATAGGCATCAGCAGGCAGGAAGGAAAAAAAGCCAAGCAGACATTGTGCATTTTTAAAAAAAAAATACATAGCATATACTTAGCACAAAAAGTAAGGAAATTTGTGTTTAGTCGATTATTTCTTTGTTGTAACAATGCTTCTTGGCAATAAATCTCATATCATTGGAAAGCCTGTTCATTTCCCTTTAA
>VUQI01029805.1:38401-52960 GCA_015106735.1 Paratilapia polleni | reverse complement strand
GGATTCATCACTCCATAAGACCTGTTGCCACTGATTTTCAGTCCAGTTCTTATGTAATTTGGCATACCTCAGCCTTTTCTCCCTGTTTCTCTTCCTTAAGAATGGCTTCTTGACAGCCACCCTTCCACTGAGACCATTTCTGATGTGGTTTCAGTGAACAGTAGATGAATCAAATGAAAGGCCATATGCATCTCTCAGGTCCTGTGTCAGGTCTTTGCTGGATTCTTTTCATATTTTTTAAGAACATGACTTTCAGATACTGTTCATCAGCTGTAGATAGTTTTTTAGGCCTGCCACTTCTTTTGTCCTCCACTTGTCCAGTTTCCTCAAATTATTTAAGGACACACTGCACTCCATGCTGAGATATGTCAAATTTCCTGCTAATAGCTCTCTGGAAATCATCTTGTTGGTGCAAAAATACTATTTAATGCCTGTCAAACTCTGTTATCCTTCACATTTTTCATAGCTTCAACTAAAGAAATGGAAACAAATTATGTGTTTTTGTGACAGGCTGCTAGTAACAAAGTGCCTAAAGAAAGATACAATTTCAAATTGGCTAAGTTGTCTGTTATGTGTAGACACAACACTGATTCATCCCTTGAGTTAGGTGCCTTTTTTATGCTTGAATGATTCATAGGTCAGTGTTAAGTGGCTTAACAGACAAAAAAGGTATTCCTCTGAAAATGGTCAGGTACAAGGACTGGATTGAAAATGTGTTGAAAAGCAGCCAGTGTCCAAAGAATGTCTTTGAAAGACCTTCAGAAAGCCTGGAGAACTATTGCTCAAAAATTACAAGAAGGTCTGGCTCCTTGGAAGCAAACTATAAAGAAATGCAAATGGTGGCTCAAGACTTTTGCACAGCACCGTAATGTACATGATTTTAACGTGCATTATTTCTAAAGATTTTTAGACATTTTATTTATTTATTTATTTTTGTTATTACTAAAGTAATTGCTTCACAGATTTTGGCAAGTTGGTTCTAATTTTGCTGTCAGCTTCTATTCAGTTTGATTTAGACTCCGAAGCAGGATCACACATGCAACAAAATAGAAAATAACTTTTCAAACTAATCTAGGTCACTGTACAGTTATACTATATTATAAATTTCATGTTAGGAAAAAAAAAATGCAATAACTGATTTTGCAACATTAATGAAAGTTTCTTCCACGTATTTGGCATCAACTACTCAGCAAGATGTGCAACAAATTTTCTGCAACTTTCTAAGTTGACTTAAAGGCATGTTAATTTTCCGGTTTTGAACTCATTTTTCATTGTAGCCAATCGTTGCCATTTTTCTGGATTATTTCTTTGACAACAGGCTGTGGAACAGTGTGGCAAAAACATACTTGATTAATGATATATTCTATGTACTTTTATGAGAGAAAAACCTTAAGGGATAAAAACTAAGTGACAGTATAATACTATATAATAATATAAACCACTTAATTTGTCTACATGAAAAGGGTGAAGATGCTAAGATTACCAGAATTCAAGACCGACTCCTATCATGCAACTGTAGCTTTGAACTGGGCTTTTTTTCTGACATAATCAGTAACTATAGCAATACATGTATATTGTAAAGTAAACTGTGGATTAATATTGGAACTAGGTTAGAATTATTACTTTTAATTAGGTAAGTAGTTTAGTGCAGGCGACTGGTTTCTTACTTTTGTATGCAACTATATTTTTTGTTTTGAAAAAGGCAATAAAAAAGGCATCAAATTCTTTAACTGCTTGAGAATTCCTTTTCCAAGAGCAACATGCACACTAGAAGGTATGTAGAGACTTCCAGATCAATGTATTGGACAATTATGCTTAGATAATCACTGTTAAAGGGAAAGGTTTAGTGTGAGAAAGACATTTTAATGCTGTTTTTAAAAGTAAATCTCATCCAGAATGTGGAGCTACATCAGGACACAGTACTACAGCACCACACATTTTGCAAAGTGATTGATGTGCATCACTAAACCTGGGAATGCTTAATGGCAGTTGTAAAGCTATTCTGTCCATAAACGGTAAACCACAACAGAGGTCCTCGGGGATAAAGAAGACAAATTGAGGTGTTTCAGACAGATGCCAAAGTTAACTGATGCAAAGAGAGATACTCACTGGGGCTCTTATGGGTCATTTATTTTAAGTGTGATGAAAGGAGAGGTTTAACACATATGCTTGGAATCAGTTTGGGGGCTGCTTGGTAATATCTGTGGGTAACAGGAGTAATTTCTTGTGATTTCTAAAAGCTTTCTGATATTTTCTCAGGCAGCAAGCACTGGGTCAAAGATCATGGACAACTCTTTGTTTCCTTCTGCAGCAGACTGGAGATACAGACTGATCTATTGCTAGAGGCCAAAAAGATAAAGCAAAAGATTAGCAGCAAAGACGGAAACAACTTGGATAGTATAAGCAGGAAATAGTGACTTTTTTGAGAATCCCCTATCTAACTTCACGTATTGCATATGGGACTTGCTGTATTTTGGTCATCCTGACCTCAGCCCCCATATACCCCCACCACACACAAAAAAAATCGTCCCCCTCGTGTCTGTCTGTGTGCAGGCTTATCCCCAGACCAAAGAGTTCTGCAAAGCCTGGGATTTTGTTCAGTAATTTTTTTATTCACTGGCAATTATCTGTCTCTACAATATATGTAGATGATAACACAATGGCTAAGGTCATACACAACAACATTCATTTATCAGTCAACAATTTTTTTTTTGGCAAGTGATTCTAGCATTCAGCATGAAAGTAGGGTCTTTACCCTTAAATATAAAGCGCCTTGAGGCGCTGTTGTGATTTGACACTATAAATATAATTGAAATGAATTGAATTGAATTGAATTGAATTGAATTGAATTGAATTGAATTGAATTGAAAGTCATCACCCTAACGCATCACCCGGACTTTCATTTGCATTTCTTACTAAAGGACACACTACTTCCATTGGTACCGGACATAAATAGTCCAAAGCTTAAAGTAATTTTTTAAAATGTTTTTTGCTGAGTTGCACTTATAGTGTATGCATCTGCATGTTAAGACTCAGAAACTGCTTTAACAGCATTTATATTTGTCTCCACTTGCACCTGGAAAAAAGACCAGGGCCTCCCAGGCCATGATTACAAGTTATATTTTGCTGTTACATTTCTAATTAGAGAACACACAGATGCAGAGGATGTGGAACAAGTTGAGTCACAGACAGTTTGGTTTCAGGAACATTTCATACATATTCATTCACCGACAGTACATTACAGTATTACACTTTTCTTTGCTTTAGTAAAATCCTTCTGCCCTGATTCTGACCAGAGTTATTATAGTACTGTATTTTCTTATTAGTTTTTATTTTTATTTCATTTTGACTTTTTTGTTTTTATTTCAGTTTAGTTTCAGTTAGTTCCCAGAGTGGATTTGCTCATTTCAGTTTAGTTTTTATTCGTTTCAGTGGCGGTTTTAGTCTTTTGAAGTATTATTATTGACAGTTATTCACAGTCTTGTAGTCTCAATGAACATGTCCATCAAAGCCTTATCGGTAAAGTTGTGATAACAAATTTTACCAAATTAACAAAGACTAAAACTAAGGATATTTCCTCTATATTTTTGTTTTATTTTAGTTAGTTTTCCAAGTTCACAAGTTTCAGTTAGTTTTAACTTTTTTCAAAAATCTAGTTTTCATTTTTATTTTAGTTAACTAAAATGTTTTTTCACATCTAGTTTTAGTTTTAGTTAACTATAATAACCTTGATTTTGACCCTGCAGGAAGGCTACAGGGGTTTATAGCATTGTAGCTACATGCATTTTTCCATTGTTCCACCTGTGTTTACATCCATGATGTAATGCGAGTGTGCTACACCGACCCTGAGGCTACATTGGGACTTGTGCTGTTGGAGGAATAATTTGCAATCTCCTGTTTTGTTTGTTTTACCTCACATCGGATGGAATTCCCCTCTTATCTAAATCCAATAATTACTTAAATCTGGATGTCAAAACACTTTCCATTATCATCAGAGCCCCTTTTACCCCCCCTTTCCTTTGATGCCAGTTGTTACCACGCAGGAGCAGAGTCCTTGGGTATTTTTTTAGCTTAACTGAGTTGTCAGGATGCATAAACACAAGAATTAAGCCTGTCCCAGGGGACAGGAACACTCTGTGTGATCTCAGGATATACTACTGACTTGTCAGGATTAAGACAACACTATGCTGTATGTAACTTTCATTTAGGACCAGTCTAAAGATGTTATGCCTGTTTACTGAAAACAGTTCATAGTTTTGTGCTGTTTTTGGCTTTTCTCATTAATAAACCAAATTTCAAAGTGCTTTTAGATGCCGGAAAATTAAATTGGAATATTCACTGACTTGGTACTTGTGTGTGTGTGTCCTATAAATGCTGTCTATGTCCAGGATTTAGGAAACAGAGTACTTACATATTGTTTTTAAAGGCTGCAATAACTCTTCCAGTCAATGGATTTTGATCAGATTTGATGGCCTGTTTAGTACTTTAAGCTTAATCCTAGTCAGGCACCAGTACATAGATGCTTTATTGAAATTCTGGGTGTGCGGCAGGATTCTGACGTCTTCTTTCACTAAACAGATGTTGGTGCTTTGGCTGTCTTTATTTACATCAGTGTCTGCAAATTCTCTTGTTTCCTCAGTTACCTAGTTGATGGAGACAGAGAGGGTAATTAAAATTGGGTAAGGTGTGGCTAAAAGAAAACTCAAATCAAAGGGTTAAAGGGCATCAGTGGGCTGCTCCAAAAGGCTTTGAAGATTCCTGTTGCAAGTCCTGTTGAGGGGAGCATTTTAGCGGGTGAGAAGCTTGTCTAATTGTTAAAAAGGTGGGTAATGTGCATTTTGGTTAGAGCAAAAAGTACATTACATGGTTACATGCTTGTACGTCTCCCATACTTACTGTATATAAAGTACTGTGAGAACTTCATTTGTTAACTTTATTTGCTCTACTTGCAATTTATTTTTTTTCTTCTGTGTTATTGGAGAAAATTGTAAACTGGAATTTGCTTCTGTTGACATATTGGAAAACAGCAACAACAACAAAAGGTCCCAAGTTTATATACTAGTGTTTGGATATCTGCAGGTACACTCAGTGAATTAGCAAAAATAATAAGGTGCAATTATTTACAGCTCTAAAGATGAACCAGATGGGAGTTACAAAAAGAAGAAAAAAAGAAGGGAAATGCAGGGAAAGCTTAGCAGACGACTCCATTAGCTCCTCCGGGGCTTTCCCTGCATGTCTCCAGCCTTTTGCGCTTCAGTAAAGCCATTACTTTCTTAATTGGACCAGTACAACATGTTTCCCAAACTCTTAAATAGTTTATGATTCAGAGACACAAACTAAACACTAAAGACTGTTGTTTCCCCTTTGCCTCAGGGTGACAGGCCTGCGTGCCATGTGAGGAAGCAGGAAGACACCTGTGTCACATTTCCCAACATCTCTTTCTATACCAGACAGTAGTGTATCTGCTCTGATAACCAAATTGTAGTCAGCTTATTGTTTAATGGGAGCCAATCTCAGAGGAAGGCCTGATCGCCTGCCATGTCCTTTTCAAATCTCTCCAAAGACACCATGAGGTTTAACAAGGAGAGGGGGGGATAATAATTAGAAGGTACACCAGTAGGATACCATGTTCACTCACAATTACCTAAAAGAGGGATCATTCCTCCTCACTGGTTCCTGTGGCATTTGTGTGAATTGAAATCACATGTGAATGAACAAGCTGATCTACAAACAGCTGGAGTTTTCTGTGCTTCAATAGCCTCCGTGCATGATATTGCTGTACATTGTAATGCAATGTTTTGGACACACTGAATGGAGTTTGAGCTGTTTCTAGCATGAGGTCCCAGCTGGAGTTCCAGTCTTGATTTACTGGGAAAAGAAAATGTTAGCAGAATGGAAAACGTTCGCTCATATATATGCAGTTCAACCCCCTCACTTGTTGTGACAAAGATGAATGGTTGGCTTTAGCAGACTTTTAATCAAGGCTTGAGAATACAGAATGTAACATAGTGTGTGCCAGCAGACCACTTTTGAATATCAACAGGAGGATTGGATCCTTTAAACAATCACCTTGCATCAGTTGATTTTTTTTTTTTTTTTTAAATTTTACTTTAAATTTTCTGCTTTACAGCACCTTTTCTAATATCACCTTGATGAGTCAAAACAAGCTCTGACTTCAGTTCTGTCATTGTAGATGAGAATCATAACCAAAGGTACCACATCTGCCCAGTCTGAATAGAATCCGATACCACCATTTATGAGCTGAGGTTCACCTTGGGGAACCCTCCTGCACATAAGACTTGGCTTGGTCACCTGCACAAGAAGGCAAAAGGTAGGCAATATGTGTAAAGATGTGCCATGGTGGCTTTGGCAGGACCTTTTCCTGCCACCCTCTTTTTTTCTCTGGCAGGACCAGGAGCCCCTGCATGGGGGCCACCCCCTCTGACATCAGCGAGGCCCCGCAGCCCTGGGAAGTTGAGCATGTGAGCTTCCCCAGGTCATTAGGGAGAGGCTTGAAAAGACTGTCACCAGGAAGGAGATAAGCCGCGAGGGGCGCAGTAATAAGGTCCTGAATAATAGCCCCTCTGTAGAGAGCCACTGAGGATACAGACCCAGGGATTAAAGGGAGACTGAAAAGGAGAAAGTCAATGGACCTCCACAAAAATATGAACCAGAGTACTGGTGAATAGCGGGGGGAGTTATCAGCATTCTGGGGGCTCCTTCTCTGGGCCCCATCAAGCTCAAGGAGAAGGGCGATGTTCGGTGTTTTGAGTCTCTTCTGGGATGAGATTGGCAATATTAAAGTAAGGTTTTTCTGCTGAGCTGGCATGTACCATTTTAAAAAAAGCCGAAAAGAACTTAATTTCACACAGACTGCCTGTACCTGGTTCAGTGAAGTCATTCAAAAATCTGTGGTGCTGCATAGCATCTCTTCTGATGCAATTTGCACATACTGTATTACTGCAAGAACAGTCTTTCTGCATTCTCTGTTTGTACAAACTGTGTGCATATTTTTGTGTGTCTACTGTTGGTCAGTCAATGTATGTGTTTATTCTAATGGCAAAAGTCAACTCAGTGTGTAGGGACTTGTTTCTTCTTGTTGGTTAGTACCTATAAAATCTCCCTGTCAACACTGTTTCCATGTCCTGTGGAAGAAGTTTTTTTTTTCAGTTATTCAACCTCTCTCCTTCCTTGGGACCAGTTCCTGATGGTATATGGATTGTCAAAGTGAGTTCAGATTGGCCCACTGCACTCTCAGCTGCTTGAGCTGTAACACAAACCTACAGGGTAATTTGGCTTCATGCCAGGTGTTGAAGGGAAGGAAATCTTACAAAGCTTGCTAATCTCTGAAAGGAAATTCAATTTTTTTGGGGACACCCAATAAAATGTACTAGCAACTGGTGGGGTCTGGTTGCAAGCTGATCTCTGAGAGGCTGATGTAAGTCATGAATTGCTGAGTAATTAGGTCATTCCCTTCAATGCACATTATCTGAATCAATTTCCGATCTTACCGCAGTGCTGTGCAGCATCCCGTAATGCAAGCCACATTGTCAGATGCGGTCAACAGTAATATGAAGCAGACACATGAAGCTGAACTCAGGTGGGCTTGATTGCATCTACTGGAGCCATGAGGGCTGTGTCAAAGCTGCCCTTCAACCTCACAGCAATTAATAAGACAATGACAAAACCAGACCAAAGTGACTTAATAAACTTTTAATTACCAACCAGTAGACACATGCACATATAGATGTTTTGCCTTAAAAAAATCACATTATACCAAAGTGTTCACACACAGACAGAGCTTAAATCCCACAAATGCGTCAAAATGTAAACACACACACAGTTGTTAACTGCAGTAATCAAAGCCGGCCTACAAAGAAAGTCTGGCCTTTTCACTCAAACACTCCAGTCCAAGAAGTTTGTTAGTAGAGCCCCTCAAAACTCAACCTCTCTCCTCACCCCACTGTCACCTCCCACACAGCTGCTTGCTGCCACATTATCCTTGCATCATTGTCAATGTCACTGTCATCACCAAGCGCAACATGCGCTAACCTTTCCTCTCACCAAGCCTGGCCCCTGGGGTTTTGCCTGTCGTTTGTTTCGGGACACAACTGTGGAGCTGAGTGGTGAATCAAAGCTCTGCTCTCCCGCAGCAGGAAACCCCTCGACTCCTACTTGCTCTGGCCCATTCGGCAGCCCACAGCAACCAGACTTCATTCCCTAGACCACTGCTTTTAGAAACTTTGTCACTCCCCCAGCTCCCTAGTCACAATCCCTGTGTAGGAGCAAGCCCAGAGAGACAGGCAGGTCTGTGAATAGGAATAGAAACTGAATGGGCATTTCTTCAGACACAGCTAATGGGTGGTCCCTTTACCTCGGGATTGAACTGCATGCAAGCAGCTCAGCCAAAAGAGCTCTCATGCAGTGTCACCTCGAACAATAATCTGCAAAATCACTCCAGAGTTTGGACTTCCTGGAAAGACATTTACTTTGCCCCATTTCTTTTTGTTAAAGAGATTTTAAAAGGCAGCTTTTGCTGACCATGGAAGCTGTCTTGAGCTCAACCCCATCAGCTTTGTCTCTTTCCCCCTTCCTCTTTTGCTTCTTTCCCTTTCTTTGCTTGCTTAAGAGGTGTCTAGGATAAAGGTATCTTTAACTCACAAAGATATTGCCAGAGAATTTGTCCATCAGCATGTTATGTGTGCAGTTGTCTGATGAGGAGTAAGTTCTAAATTCACAGACCCTATGGAATTGTCTGCGGTGTTTCTTTAAAATATTTGGTTGCCCTTTTTACACTTATTTGAGAACATATAGTGGGCTTGAGTCCAAGCGAGGTATTGTATGAGCTATAGGTGCAGGTGAGTGTGCTTTCCATGGTTTGTGTTGTGCAAACAGAGGCTGCTGAAATGCAACAGGGCCTCTGAAGGAACCACACCAGACACATCTATGTCTGTCATCTCACTCTGGGAAACACACACAAATGCACAACACTGACACAGGCTGCATGTAAAGGTTCCTTTGATCAGAGTTTCTCTCAGATCTTCAGCAACTTCCCAGCCATTTAGACGTGTTTACACAACTCAAGACTCTAACAAGCAGAAGGACAATACCTGAAAGACAATACCTGAAAGACTTGTTTCAGGTCCTGGGTAAGACGTACACATCTTACCCAGGTCCTGAAACAAGTCACACTTGTTTCAGTTTTCAGTTCATCGTTAACATTGCTGTTATTATGATTGCTGTCGTGCTCTTCTCCTTCACTTCTTTGTTATTGCTCTTTTCGAATTATTCTTTATTCCTACATAACACCCTTGGTAGTTTCATAAAACCAAATTGCATTAGCTTCCAACAAAAAGACACCACTTTACATGAAAAGTACTACTTATATCTATGCTTTTGCTTTTGTACAACAGTCTTTCTAATTTTGCAGTAATAATCTAACACCACAGCTACAAATCACTGACTATATGATGGAAAATGTAGTCCATCATGGTTCCTATCATGCTTAATACAGATTCAACAATGTTTTATGAGCTGCAACACTCAGGTAGATACCACCATAAAGCACATAAAACAGAGCTGAACCGGGTGGAAGCTGTGATGACCATGTGCTGAGCTCTTACAGCAGCTCCCAGGCCCCCTGATGGGGGTAGAAGACTAAATGAAGACCACCTGTACTGAGGCTAATCCACCAAACACTATCCTCCTCCAGAGGACCGCTTCATGGACTCGTGCCGTAGGATTTACACTGTCTTGAATTTGATCCAGGCCCTTTTGGTTCCCCACTTTTCTCTTCCAGCTGAAGTGGGGATGGAGGTGAGGGGAGAAAAGAGGTGCAGAGGTTTTTCTTTTGTGTCTCTGATGTCATGACCCTGTCAAAGTTCATAACTCACACATACTGCAGAATACCGTGTCCTATTGGAGGTCGTTACGAGTAATTGATGTGTATCATAAAAATGTTTTATTTTGAAGTATTCAATCCCCCGCTATCTGTTTTGGATTATTTTTGATCTCTTAAATTTGTTCTATAAAGAAAAAGAAAAATGATTCTTATTGCAAAACTCTTTGTTCTGCATCCTTCTGCGCATTCGCACAAGTTTCACGTTTGGATGTGTTTGGTTTTTGCCAACTCGTATCTGTTATCAAATCATGGGAATACTTGACACAGTTGTAACTTAAAATGAATGCGTAAAGAATTGAGACCCTCACTGTAGTGTGTTTAATCAAGATTAGATTTGTAGATTCAAGAGCTTTTGAAGTTGTGTATATGATAACAGTCTCAAACAATATCCGACATCAGATTTAACCTTGTTGCAGCGAGAAGTGCAGCACACACAGATGCCCTGAGCAGAAAGCACGCACACATACACATAAATAGACAAGTAAGCACATGCACATTAAGATTACATGATTCCATGAGCTAAGGAGACTGGCTGTCTACATATGTCTCAAGATAACGTAAAAGTGGACAGTTTCCAGATGTTGCACCCATTTCTTTTTGGCTACAGATAGTTTCAGTGTGGAAGAGAGGAAGTGATTGACAGAGTTATTATAATTTTGGATCCTTTCATTATTTTTTTTAAATTGAATTTTGGCTTCAGTTTATTTAGTTTCCAGACTGGATTTGCTGGTTGCATTTTAGTTATTGTTTGAAAAGGTTTAGTTTAATTAGTTGTGGTCATGGGTTCAAAATAGGTATTACAGGACAATCACTTCACTTTGTGAAGGAGGGGACTCACAATTATCAATTATCTACACACACCCTCACACACCACCACCACCGCCACCACACACATACACGTTTGGCTATGTGGCCATGTACAGTAATGTCTGTACTTGGCCAGCGTCTCTGCATGCACTCACACAATACCCAAAATTAATATCCACTCCATTTGTGGCAGAGCTTTTTCATTGCAAGCTGACGTCTGTGGCGTATACAATACTTGACAACACTTGACCAAGACTGAAAACTTATTTTCACTTATCTAAAGTTGCACGAGTGTAAAGTGAGAATGGTTTTTAGATTTAGTCTGCAATAGAGTATTTATTTGGAATGCGTGTACCTAGACATTTTACATTTTACATAAGCTTACTTCGCAGTAGGTAAAGGACAGGTGTAAATAATAAATTAGTGCTGGTGAAGGGTCAATGAGTTTGTGAGCCTGCTTATATACTGTAGACTTGCGTGTATGCCTTTAAGATTGAATTATGTACTATATGGTGCCTTCCTTCATAGAGGACTCTCCTTATTCAGACATTCATGTGCAGAGTTACCATGGTTTAAACCTTTGTCTGCTTTCTGTTACTGTCTTTCTGTTATACTTCTCTCTCTTGCTCCCTCATAGTGCCAGCCACTTACAGAGCGGCAGAGGGGCCATGAACAAAATGACTACCAGTGTGCAGTGTGAACTCTCAGGCTTTCTTATCATGAAGCATTTTGATAACACTAATTTTAGACATCCCAATATCTCTGAGACCAGGCTATCTGTGTCTGTAAGGTTCCTGGGCTCACTGCGAGATGCCATCTTTCACTCTGGAAGAGCCAGGTCTTCATCAATGGACACTTTGGCACGTGAAAGCCAGGTTTGACAGAACCAACTCAAGAAGACAGTTTGTGTGTGTATGTTTTCAAGGATAAGATCCTCACAACTAAAAAAGGAGAAGTACAGAAGATGTGAAGGTGTGTTTGTACTAAACAGTATGTTTCTAAACTTTGCAAAGTTCATGCCAGATCATTTCCAGTTTAGTGTTTTATTCAGAGCCATGAATTCAACTGGGATTACATGAATTGGGATTAGACAGGGGATGGGAGGCCATGAAGTGGAATGCTTAACAATAAAGAAAAAGTTTAAACTTCAATTTGCGTATAAACACAAATGAGGTGCTGGTAGGACTTTGTAACTTTTGCACATAGCCTGGCTAGCTGTCTACTTATGTTTCCAGTCCCCATGGTAAACTAAACTAATCCACTAGTGGCTCTTGCTTCACATTTATTCTTTTTTTCATCAAACTATTGTTTTAATTTAATAATTTAGCTCAAGGAAGCAGTATCTTACGCTAAAATAAATGCTTGGTCTCTGAGAAAAAAGATTTTTAAAAAAGCTGTGTGTGTTTGTGTGTGCACAACACCTTTGTGCTACAGGGCCTAATCCTTCTGTGAGGGAATGAAATGAGGCGAAAAGCAGAGTGATTCTTTGTGTGAGTGTAGAATAGCAGTGAGCTCAGTGGGTGTGTAAAAGGATGAGCCCTGTTTTAGACAGACTGACACTGTCAAAGCTTACAAATGATCTGCCATGCCTCATGTACAGCTTGTGGCCTCTATTAATCCTGGTATTATTTCGGAAAAAATAAGTTTGAAATTGATGAGTGCGCTTATCAACAGTACAATTCAATTTTTAAAAGAGAGTACTTCTAAGCATATTTTTTTTATTCTATTTCCAGTTTCTCATGTTATAAAGCTTAACAACAAAACCCCGAATAGTATAATTATTCAGGATGGAAGATATTTAATTCAATTACTCATTTAACGAAAGCAATAAACTGTGATAAACTGTTATGAACTGGCGACCTGCCCTTTCGCCTTATGTCATGTGGGATAGGCTCCAGCCCCACTGCAACACTATTGGATCTATTTTTTTGTATTTGAATAAGTAAATGATAAATCACAACAAAAACAATGACTCACAAGTGAAACAACATTATGACCTTCCTTTTTCATCTTGGTTGTGGAGAAATAATCCTATACTCCTGTTCAACTTAGTTAGGTAAATACAGGTATCCATCACTTCACAAGTTTCTTCAGCCTACTTCAGGCCTTGCAAATATAGAATTTACATTTAATAATACATATATTATTAAAGAAGAAGAATAAGACTTTTGCCTCAGTTGGATAGTTCTTATGTATTTCTTTGTTTAGTTGTTAGAGTTAATATTAAGGGTAAGCTACTCTGACATTTTTAATGTTTGTAAAACAAGACAATTGAGTTGGTGAGGAGGAGCAGAGAGGTGTACTATGAAGCGAGTTCGACAAAGCCAAGCTTTCTTTGTATTAGCTAGCCTGACAAAACCTAAAAACCCACTCAGAGATAATGAATGCCACAATTGTGGTTATCAGCTTTCTCTGTTTTCTAATTCAGGCTATCGTTAGGTTCATAATATGTTGGACACATGGAATTTAAATCAAACAACATCAATATGTAATTGAAGTGCAGACTTTCAGCTTTAATCCAAGGGATATTACAAACATTTTGTATTAACTGTTTAGGACATTTTTATAAATAGACCCCATTTTAAGAGGATCAAAACTAATTGGACAAACTAACATAAGTTTAAATACAAGGATTGTTTTTAATACTTGGATGAAAATCCTTTGCAGTCAGTGACTGCCTGAAGTCCAGAACCCATGGACATCACCAAATGCTATGTTTCCTCCCTTGAGATGCTCTGCCAGGCCTTTACTGCAGCCACCTTCAGTTGTTGCTTGTTTGTGGGTCTCTCTGGATTAAGTTTTGTATTTACTGAAAACCATGCTCTATTTGGTTAAGATCAGGTGACTGACATGGCCATTGTAGAATAGTCCATTTCTGTGCCTTAATTGCCTTGAGAAACTCTTGGGTTACTTTTGCAGTATGCACTGTGAGGTGCTGTCCAATTAGTTTTGCAGCATTTGGCTGAATCTGAGCAGAGAGTAGAGCCCTGTACACTTCACAATTCATCCTGATACTTCTATCAGCAGTCACATCATCAATAAACATTAGTGGCCCAGTTCCACTGGCAGCCATACAGGCCCATGCCATTACATTGCCTCCACTATGTTTGACAGATGATGTGCTTCAGATCATGAGCTGCTTCTCTCCTTCTCCATACTCTTTTCTTCCCATCATTTTGATACAAATTAATCTTGGTTTCATCTGTCCAAAGATTTTTTTTTGTTCTTGAGTGTAACCAGTGGTTTGCACCTTGTTGTAAACTCTCTGTATTTCCATTCATGAAAGTGTCTCTTGATTGAAGACACTGACAATGATACACCTACCTCCTCATAGAGTTCTTGTTTGATTGTTTGTTTGATTTAGAATCCACTGTGGTGATGTACAGAGAAAAAACTACAAAAAAATTGTCTTTGTCCAACTAATTATGGAGCTAACTGTATGTGCACACTTGCATAAAAGGGGTCATTTGACACATTATTTCAGTCTTCTTGCAAACAAAATGATAGATCTATTTCTGCTCATTTTAGTCAAGAGGGACAGGTCGTCACTAGATATTAAAGATGCAAAACACATTATGAAAAAAATTGAACACTGGTGCTGTTAATTCAGTTTTATTAAACTAATTTCAATTTTATTTCTATCACACCAAATTAAAAGAACAGCTGTCTCAAGGTGTTTTTTATAGTAAGGTAAAGACCCTACAATATTAGAGAGAGACCCCAATGATCAGATGATCCCTTATGAGCAGGCACTTGGAGACAGTGGGAAGGAAGAACTTCCTTTTAACAGGGAGAAACCTCTGGCAGAAACAGGCTCAGGGAGGGGTAGCCATCTGCTGCTGCTGCAAAAA
>VUQI01029805.1:7530-31576 GCA_015106735.1 Paratilapia polleni | reverse complement strand
AAAAAAAGCTGATGTGGCAAACCAGTGTTTGGTCTACCACTGACCACACCAACACACTGGGAGTTTTGTGAAATGTGTCCATGAAATAAAAGGCTCAGTGAAGGGAAGGAGAGAGAAGAGTGAGAGAGACTTAAAAAAAGCAATAGCCATGACTTGGAGTCTAGATGTTTTCTGTTGAAGAAAGAGCTTTTGGGATCCTAAAGTGTTTCCGGTGAGACGACTGAGTCTAATTACTAACAATGCTGTGACATTAGTCTTCAAAGGACGAGATTTCTTTCACACATCCATCAACCCTGTGTAAGACTTTACGTGCCCAAATGATTAACGAGAAGCTGACCACCTCACAGCCAAGGAAATCCACTTCCTTCAATAGATGACAGTGAAGAATGGCTCATAATGCCCTCTATCCTAATTATTTTGTGCTTTGATTTCTCTAATGTTTTTCTCACAAGCTGTAACTAAATACTCCTGGAAACACATGTAGCCAAAGCAATACATTAAAAATACAACATAGGCCAAACATGCCAAAGTTAAAGACAAACTAAAGCACTAATCTTCTCATTAGTGTTTATATGACACTATTCTGCGTACATGATACGTAGATTAAATTCAGGCCTACAATCACAAACAGGCAGGTTATGTTTCTTCAAACAGTATTGTTGGGAATCATAACACAAAAATCGTAGTATTACAATTTTTTTACTGGTGTAGACAATGTTGAGACTATTGGGGATACCATGGGGCATAAGGATGTAAAAGACTGCTACACACTGAATTCCCAGTTTATCATATATGACTTTGCAGCTCCATGTTGTGCAGTTCAGTACATGAATCCTCCATTAAACCTTTCCTTCATTAAGTTCATTACATTAGGTGTTCTATCAACTCCTCTTGATTTATCTTTCTTTGTGCAGCAACAATAGTAACTTAATGAGTTGATTCACACTGAAATTTGAGCGCTGCTAATATTTTAACAATGCCGTTGGATAAAATGACTCCTTGAATAAATACTTCTCTGGCTGTTTCAACAAAAGCTAATAATGTTCAAAGTGCCACTCTTTAAAAAAGTAGCCTTATAGTCTGTTTCAGTCCAACTGAGACTAAATATTTGAGGATGATACTAATATCAGTGTGTGAATTAAAATATGTGATAACATCAACAAGGACTAATAAGGACTCCTTAAATGTGTTAACTATTGTGACCCAACACAGCAACAGTGTTGGGCAAGTTCATTTTAAATAGAACTAATCTCTCAATATATTTGAAACTTGCTAAGCAATTTTATTACTTACTAATTACTTCTGTTACTGGACCTAGGTCAGTCAAGGTTCTGTTAAACATACACGTATCACATTCTTTGTATTTTACCATCTGTGGACAAAATAAAACAAGGCATTTACACTTTACCAAGCAGCCACACTATGATTTCTCTTTACTGTTTGGTAGCTACTGACCATCAGCAACACAAACCCTCTGACTCTGAATAAAACCAGCTGACCCCTGAGTATTTCTCACCACTCACTGACATTTGGCAGCAAAGAAAAAAACAATATCAAGCATAGCTCAGGCAGGCATTCAAGTCAAGCTCTGCCAGTCCTTGCAGATCAGCTGATCTCTATGCCAGTCTGCATCAGCTGATGGCTCAGCTCATTTCAGATAGGGCATGCTGTTCAAGGTGCTGTAGCCTGCCCACCGTTGCTGTGCAACTGCAAGCCACTTTGCAACCCTAGGTCCTCCTTTCATGCTGTGTCTGAATTAATTAGTGGAATATCTGTTGCCACTGATATGTGCTGGGGTCTTCCTACCTTATTTTTTTCCATGTAGGCACATGCAAGGCCTTGGAGACCCCCGAACAGAGCAATACAGCTAAATATAAACTACTGCTGAAGGTAAAAAAAAAATCTTTTTTTGACATTAGTTAGGCGAATCACCTGCCTCCACTTCCAGCTATACGCACCAAGTTACCGTGAAATGTGAATGCAAAGACACCAATATGTAACCAAGTGAGACCAAAGTGTGTGTGTGTTTGTGTGTAACTACTGAATTTTAAAATAGTAATTCTTGCACTAGGTTAGTGAAATAAGTAACCAACACTACATGTCACAGCTCTGGTGGATATAATGGAGACACCTTTTTAGATTACCCTAAACATATGGCATTTCTGTGTTGGTGCCTTAAGTTACTTACCGGATACCATTTAACCCATACAGACATTATCAGCCATAGTTATTATCTGCGAGTATGATGGCCTGGACAATATAGCAGGCTAGGTCTTCAGCCTATTCTGTAAACTCAATATGACTTCATTATTTGGCATCTTAGTTACATCACGAGTCTTTATAATAATAGCCCAATATAGAAGCAAGGTAATTTAGTACTGCATGGCACAGCTTCAAAGTCTGGCTTACTTTCCTCAAAAGTGTGTGTGTGTGTGTGTGTGTGAGTGACAATTTTAGAATTAGCAAGGATCACTGCTAGGGACAAAAATGAAACCCTGACTTCAAGTTTATTTTACTGTTTTGGTTGATTTTTGCAAAATGACTGGTCTTAGCACTGCGGCACTCAAGCCTGTACCATGTGTGCTGGCTGAGGCGCACTCACTATTGGCTCGAGAGTCTGTAGGGGCGTTACTTCGCAGTTGGTGAGTGCTTAGGGTGCACGGGGTGTTCTAGAGATGGCTAAGGGAAAGCTTACTTGGCACTGATCCCTCCTTTCAGTATAGACTGCAATTAACATTAGGCAGCATTTTTTTTTTTTAAGTCGGGGGGATGAATATGTCATAAATAGTTCGCCTTTATAGAGGGCAGTGGATGCATGTTGAGCAATGCGATGAGGCCAATGCACTTTGCAAGACTTGCGCTGCAGAGAGCCTCCGCGGATCCCACGACCTGCTGCTGACAAGCCGGGAAAAAGGAGAGGCAGAGGGGGAGCCGCTCGGAGAGAGACAGAGGGTACTGCCTTGGAGACGACAGCCTGGGTTTCTTCGCTGAGGAAATCATGCAGTTTGCAATCTGGCTGGTTGGACTAATGTGTCATCTGTCAGCATTTGTCCGGGAGACTCTGCAATACCAGTTGCATCCGAAACAAGGTAGTGTTTTCTTTTGACTTGTGAGTGCGATTAAATGATACTGTTGAATGTGTTTCAGCATTACTAGTGGTGATTGAGGATGATGCCCGGTGAACAGTAGGGTTGTCAGTCTGCATCTCCATTTAGCCCATTATGCAGACGCATAGCTGTTTTTGTGCCTCTACTTTGTCTCTCAGTCACAACTTTCTCTGACTTTGTGCAGAAAGCTTCATCAAGCAGCTGCCATCGTACGAAATCATCAGCCCGGTACGTGTGAATGACTTCGGAGAGTCGTTCCCCCACAAACTGCACTACAGAAGGAGACGAAGAAGTTTGAACGATGACCTGTCCGGCTTACGCGTTCACTACAGGATTGATGCATTCGGAGAACGCTTTCATCTCAATCTAACCGCAGACTCCAGCTTTATCGCTGCCTCTTACACGGTGACACACTTAGGAGCGGAACAGAGCAACGACACGGACTCCCACTTCGCTGATCCTGGCGATATGCGCCACTGCTTTTTCCGCGGACACGTCAACGCCAAGAGCGAGTACCCTGCCATCTTCAGCCTGTGCACTGGTCTGGTGAGTACTGGCTTTCCTCTCCACTATCTTCAGACTTTTTTTTTGGACGCTTTTAATCAAGCGACTCTGACATGCTTTCTTCCATTTCAACGAATTCCATCCATGCATGTACCCCACAGCCCACAGTTTAAGTCATGTGTGTAGGAGTGTAACAAGAGCGAGTGTTACTGGACTAATGACACTGAGAAACCCTGCACCTTAGTGCCTGTGGGGAGGTGCTGCTATTGCACAGAGCAGTCTGGGATTCAGGGTGGTGTTATGGTTGGGATTGGGGCTGATGTGACAACAAGCCACTCTGTTGAAGTCTTCTTCAGCAAACACACAAAAACCCTGATCTGACCGTAGAAGATTCCCCCACAAAACTGTGTTAGTAAACTCAGTAAAGGATGAGGGTGGTTAGTTATTTGGTGTCACGTTTGTGCTTTTACTTTAACTGCTTCAGCAAACCTCTCAGTCTAAAAAGAAAAAAAAAAATCTTGGCCAATCAAGCAGTCTGTAAAGTAAAAACTCTTAAAGCACTCAAGCTGATTATGTCAATAAAAATGCTTTACATCTCTTTGCTCCAGCTTCTCTGATATCTATGACACTAAAGTCATTAAAAAGCGAATACCTTTTGATCTGACTGATAGACAAATAAACCATTTGAAGATGCCACCATATGGTTCCCACAGCTTGTGATTGGAGTTTTTCTCTTGTTGTCACTCTTCATAGTCTAAAGAGGCAGGTTTATTAAGTTATTTGTTGATGAAAGTCGCCACAGCCCCAAACAGCATATATCTTTGTTAACTCTAAAGCAGCTGTTTTTCTTTTTTTAATTACTTTTTTCATATTTTCCATGTTTATAGTGGTGTAATGGAATTATTGGGTAATGAAGAGTTTATGGGACTAATATATAATATGGGAACCCTGATGCCCAAGTCATTTAGTTTATGACTCCTATGTGAGGGAATCTGATAACTGTTGACGGGGATGACTTCATGGGTCACATAAGGTTACTGGTACAGGGGCAGGGGGTTGACCTTAGTCGCGCCAGGCGGATTCTGGCGTAGACTCTGCCTGGGGGTGGGGTTGGGGGTGGTGGTGGGGGGGGGGGGGGGGTCAAGCGTTGTTAGAGTGGACAGACAGAGTGACCATAGCCTTAAAGTCTCCCTCCCAATCTAGGCCCCTATCAGTGACATAATCCTTATTTCAGATGCACTGTATACAGTACCAGGAGACTATGTCGACTAATCATTTGCACATTTAGCTTTTTTTTTTTTTTTTTAAATAGTTTATTCACATTCACATTCCTGAGGAGACATTGCATACAAAAAAATCACTGTATTATCACTATGTAAGAACTGAGAAAAAAATCAAATAAAGTGTTTTTTCCTGTTTATTCAGCACATTAAGACACAAGGTGTTCTGCATTTATCAGGGCAGCCTTTAATTACCCCTCTGCCCATCCCTGATCTATGACTCAACAAGTTTGTATCCTTTTTTCGATAATCTTTGTTGCTCATCCACAACATCACTCACTGAGAATGACAGGACAATGGAAACACCACCAGAGGCTATTGGGTCATAAATGTTTCCATGTCCGATCACTGGGGCTTAATGGCTGGGTGCATTTTGTTGGGATGAGGTCATTAAGGAATAATTAAGCCCTAAAACAAAGGGGTCATTCTGGAAAAAGCAGGTTCCCCTTTCGTCCAGAGTTGCTCAAAGCTATCACCAGGGGGCAATTGAGGGGAGTTGGGGGAGGCAGGGTTGACGAGCTTTTGGCCTTTTTTTCAAAGTGAGCTGTGATGGGGAGAAAAGAGGAGAAATGCTCTGAAGAGGAGACAGCTGCCAGTGAAGGTTGTGGGGAACTTAAAGATTGCTTGCACCGTGGGAAATTTTTAGTTCCTGCAGGAGCTGGCTCTTTCAGTCCACTCACATAATAGAAGTGTGTGGTGAGTCAGGCTGTCCTGACAAATGAATCTGTTTTACTTACAGCACAGAACGAAGTACCTCTGTGTAAAGACCAGGTTCATGACACCTTCATGTCCTATTTAACAGTGCAAGTGTTTGTTGCTTTTGAATGACTCAGCACCCACAGAAAATCACGGTGTCTTTGTGGGACTTTATAAAACAGATGTGTGCCAACAGTCATTCCGCTCATGTCATGAGTGTGACCTCACTTCAAAAGGGACTCTCTCAGTTGTAAGGTCCAGTTCAGCACCCACTACTGAACAGCAACTATTGTGTATGTCCAAACTTTTGTCAGATTTGCTGCTGAGCTAATGCTGGGAAACCCTGAAACGCTTCCCCTCCACTGACTAAAGAGTGCATTTATCTGTTCAGCCTTCTGTTAACACTACACGAAACTTTAGAACGGATCAACCGTAATCACCTAATTAAAGTTAATTCACCATAGACAGTGATTTACAAGATACGGGCAAACATCTACCAATTGTTGCATTGTAAATCATTCATTACGTTTAGATTATGACAGCAGTAGTTTTAAAAAAGGCTGCAGCATTCTCATGTTAATCAAGTCACATTAAACAAAAGGTTTTATTTTCACAACCAGATGAGACAAAACTGGATTTTTTAAGCCTGCTGTGAGCAAAGAGGACATTTCATCTATGATTTTATGACAAAGTAATTTCTGTCTGCTGAAGTTCATGACTGAAAAGATCCAGAACATCTACCAAAGGAACCTTGTGCTTACAGTGACCGTCCGATTTGTGGCCCTTAGGACTTCAAAAAATCAAAACATCTCAAAATCATTCATACAAACACATCAGCACATGCTGTCTTTTTTCATAGGTCCTCACTGGATTCTAATCCTACTTTGATTGGTTTCTGCATTGAAGAAGCAACTTAATTCATCCACACTGGCTTTTCAGGGCAGAAGAAGGATACTGTCTCAAGACAGTATTAGAGGTGGTCAAAATGTCCAGCTGTGAGGCTCTGAGGTTTGGTTTAAGGAGTGAAGTTGTTTCCATCCTGTGCATTTTCTTTAGAAGCTTTTACACTATTGCACTGAACCCACATACAGTTGCTGCTTGTTTGCAGGTGTCTGCACATTCAGTTTAGTCTTCAGTGACTGAAAAGCATGCTCTGTTTGGTTAAGATCAGGTGACTGACTTGGCCACTGAAGAACATCCCATTTCTTTGCCTTGAGAAACTCATGGGTTGCTTTTACAGTATGCTTTGGGTCATTCTCTATTTGCACTATGAAGCGCCATCTGATCAGTTTTTCAGCATTTGGCTGAATCTGAGCAGAGTGTATAGCCCTGTACACTTCACAGTTCATCCTGTTACTTCTATCAGCAGTCACATCATCAATAAACACAAGTGACCCGGTTCTATTGGCAGCCATACAGGCCCATGTCATAACATTGCCTCCACCGTGTTTTCAAATAATTCTGTCTTTATGTTCTTTAGTTGTCTTCTGTGGTCTTCCAACCTTTTTGGTTTTGCTGAGCTGGCCAGTGCATTCCTAATTTTTAAGAATGTACCAGACTGTTGATTTGACCACTCTTAAAGTTTTTGGTGTCTCTCTGACAGGTTTATTTTGGTTTTTCAGCCTAATGATGGCCTCCTTCACCTGCACTAACATCTCTTTGGCCCTCATATTGTGAGTCCCAGTAAACATCTAACTAATGCAAGTTCAACACTTGGAATCAACTCCAGATCTTTTATCTACTAAATTTGTCATGGAATAACAAGGAAACGGGCCTCACCTGGCCATGAAACTGCTTTTCAGTCAATCGTCCAAGTACTTTTGAAGCTGAAAGTCTGCACTTCAGTCACATCTTGATTATTTGATTTGAAATCCACTGTGGTGGTATACACAGGCAAAATTGAAAAAACTGTGTCATTTTCCAAATACCTAACTGTAGCAGTGAATGCCTGTAACCTTTTTGAGGAACTATAGTGTAAACCTGCAAGGGAACTAATCCCTCACTCTTTGAAAGGTGGGAAGGAAACCTACACATCCAGTTTGTACTTGTTTTCCATATTCGAGTTGTATGTTTTCCATTGTCAAACGTCCGTCACTTGTGGGGACGGTTATGGAGTAATGCTGCCTTAAAGATAACATTCCAGTGTCCAATATCCTGTTTAAGTGTGCGCATGAAATTACCATGCAAACAACAGTGTGCCTCATGGCTGAGTGAGCTAAGAAGCTTTGTGAGGGACTGAGCTGCCAAATCAATATTAGCATTCCTCTGTCACCAGCTCTGTCCATATATGATGATGTCACTCTTCCCAGTGTCAGGGTTTTAAGGAAAATGCATTTTCCATAAATGTATGGTGTAAAAGACTTAAAATGTGTCAAAACTGGCCTTCATTCTCAGGGCTAAAACTTTAACAATAACTGACATGAAAATGGTTATTGATACTCTCCGACCTTTTTGAATCAGCACGTTCTTTCCACACACCCCTGTCAAAAAACAGAGCTTGTTCAAAAGCATGGAAATAATGTGAACTGTGGTGCCAGAGGCTAGGACAGACTGACTTGTAAAGAGACCCCGACCTGTTTAAATGAAACTGTGCTCTTATCTGTAAACTAAACCTAGACATGTAGAGTACAGTATGCGCACATGCACGTGCATGCTTCATACCAATGACATCTCTTTTTTTCTCCTATAGATCGGAACATTTACGACACAACATGGCGAATTCTTCTTGGAACCCCTTTTAAATGCTGAGGGGGAGGAATATGATGAAGAGCACAACAAACCTCATCTTGTCTATCGACATGAGAGGAAAAGAAACATCTCGAAAACTGACAACAACACAGAGCCCTGTGCTGCCTCAGGTAACAGACTGCTTAACTATACTACCTGTAACCACAGTCTGTCTGACTTTCACCCACAAACACTTACCTCCTTATCTCCTGAATTAACTTTCTGAACCATGGCAATAAACACTGCCCTAAGATGTAAATTATACCCAGTCACGATCTTTGGCTTGCAGATTTCAGCCTTGATTAGGGGCTGTTACAAAAAAAAAAAAAGAAAAAAACATCTCTAGCTTGATTAAGCAAAACGCGCTACAGCACTGCATGGTGGTTTCACTCTTCTTCTTCTGGAACATTCAGTCCCAGGTCTGTAGCAGGAGCTCAGAGGGTAGGAAAAATAACTTTTTAGTTTAGAGCTGAAAAGAACCGGAGAGGTTTTCCGCTTGGGAGGCTGCTTGAAAGTTCCCCCAATTTCATTTGAATTTTTATAGTTGAGGCCTTTGGGTGGTGGAGAGGCCCTCAAGAGAAAGCAGGGTGACTGAGTGAAGTTCAACTCGATGGAAGACCTTAAAGTTGTCCTCACAGGGAGCTCTGAGGGGGGCCTTTGTTGAGTGATGCAATAAATCTTTTATGTGCAGACTGCTTGATTTGTTTGTTGTCTGAACGCAGCCATTGTCGCCTGGTGGTGGCCTTTGTGTGTGGCGGTGGTTTAAAAAACTTGGACAGGCCAATACCGCCTAATTATGCTCTGCCCTTTCACTCTCTCAGTCTGTGTGCGGTCAACAGAGACTGAGTATTCTGGAGGGTCTCTCAGCGCCCACTCTCAGACACGTTCAGATATACTCTCCCTTAAGAACCAGGTGTGTGAAAGCTTTGTGTATTTATCTAATAACCCCTGACTTTTGATGTTTTAGGAAAATCCATTTCCATCATTCAGTTTAAGTGGGTAAACCAGTTTAATATGTCATTAACATTAAATGAAATGCGTCCTGAAGTGTCATCTTATAACATCAACTATGAAATGAAAGCATTTCATTCAGTGTACAGAAGGAGGTAGCAGGGATCTAGGTGTGTAAATGGTTGAGACACCTGCAGGGCCTCATCAAAGGCCAGCAAGTAAACAATGAGCAAGGGATTAAAAGAAGAAGTGGGCCTGGGTTAGGGCTGTGAGGTGTCCCAGATTGTGGCTCCTGTGAATTATCAGATAGGCCTATCTCCAGATGTAGTCAAAAATGGCTTCTTTGAAGGCTATACTGAGCATAGACTAACAGGTCTGTCCTGTCTTTTTATGGGAAGCAGCACAGTGCAGGTTAGATATAAACACTGTCTTGGCGCGTGCCGTTCCGCTTGCAAAACACTTGCAGTTGTTATTCCAAAGGCAAACTCTTGCCATTTCTTGACTGTACTGCATCTTTGTACATTAATGTCTCAAAAGGAAAATTGTCTTCTTTATTTTCCTCATCAGATTAAATTGCCTTCTAAATACGGCCAAAAAATGTCAAGAAACACAGGACTGCCAAGTTGTTAGCTGAGGGGTTAAGATTTACTACTCGAAGTAGCAATATGGCTTGATCCCTTGAAAAAAAAAAATGATACTGTTAGGTATCTTACAGCAAGTTTGACGAATCATGATGTTTAAAATTTGCAGAGCTTTAAATTTCAGAATGACCGCTTTGCTGAATCAACATCTGTTAAAGATCTCAGGTTAATAGAAATCTAAAAAGATCGTTTTATTTTGTTTCAGTTGAAAAGCATTTCAGTTTTTTGCATATCATCCACAGACCCTGATTCACAGCAAGAAGCACATAAATTACCCCAAAACCTGTGATGTTAGCAAGTGAGCAAGAGATTCCAATCTCCTTTCGTTTTGAACAGCACTCTTTGTCAGGATCACAGTGATCTTATGACTCTCTTTTTCTGTTTGTCGCTTTCTTTTTCCGCTTTATGTTTCCGTGCCGGGGACGTTTGAGACGCTTGAGGTTTGGAAGTTTCGAGCCCTTGTAGGTTCTAACACATGGAAATGCTGACTGCCATCCAGGCAGCCGCTGTGATTTGTACAGAAATTGTTGTGCAATATACATTTACTTACCATGGTGATTTTAATTCTTTGTCCACCTCTCTTTTTTTGGCTGTGCCCTGAAGGAAAACATACTTTTGAAAATGATAAAGATGAAACAAATTGCGTTTTATCAAACACACCTTCAGGAAACAGCATGTGTATCAGCAGAAAGATACCCCTGGTAAGATAGGAGTTTCCCTCAGAAATGCTGGCTCAGAATGCCCCCCTCGTGCGCTACAGACTGTGCTAGAACAACAGGGACTTGTGTATCTTAAGACAGTAAGAGTTTCCAAGATCTCTCCAAAAATGTGTTGAAAGGAGAGGAAGGCTATGTTTCCACATAGAAGAATTTCACAAAGATGACGTTCTGTTTTAAGCTCTGTGCTTGTCATCTCTGACACTTACAAATACTTGACTTTTTCATTTGTGTGCTGTCACTGCCTGTGAGATGTCAGATTTAGAAGTGGACTGATAAGGGCTTTTAAAGTGTTACCTTGATGGAAAATGATACTTTGTTATTTTAACAGTCAGGACATGGCTATATGGCTGTCTTCAGCTCCTTTTCTTCACTAGGTGCGTTCATGTTCTGTTGACAAAGCAAGAGGGTGTCATTGTATTCTGTTTTGAATGGATGGAAGTTTATAATACATCTTTAAATCCCAAAGTTCCAAAATAACAGTGCAAATCAGAACTATATGAGAGGATCAAAAATTCTGAGTAGCCTAATGACTGAATGAATGTCTCTTTGACAGACATTGCTAGCATCTGCATCGGTTTCCTTGCTCTGTAAGCCAACCTGGGTGGCTTCCCTGCTGTTTAGAATACCACTGGAGTAGATAGCTGTTGAGTGGGCGATTAATGCTTTAAAGTCACAGAGTGCCTTGTTGTGCCTGGTTCTGGATTTTAAAAGCATCCAGGGAATAAAGCTTAACGGGCACAAATCACAGCACAGCTCCAACCCTTAATGACACATTCAGCAGGGTATCATTCTGTCAGCTTGCATGTGAATCCCTGTGTCGTCCTTCGATAGAGATAAGCACAAAAAATGAGGGCAGCTGCAGATAGGGGCAGATTCTTCTGCCTTTGCTTTTTAAAATCCATGTGAAGACAAGCAAGCGATGAAGGGAAGTGGAACTGCAAAGCATCTCTTTCACAAAATCACTGGCTGCAAGTCCAAAGCTGTGGGGTGTCATATTTTGTCTGAATTAGAAACAGTGAAAAGACTAAAACACAGCTTGACACCAAACTGAAACCCAAATACCCCAAATCCTGTTCCAGTGTTGACTCTCAAGCAGTTTGCCTGGTTTCTTGATGACTAATTGAGGGCAGCTTGGAGACCGAATTGACTGGCTTCGATGCAGCAATACTTGGCACACATGGCATCTGTGCCCTCTGACCCTTAACACAATCATTGTATAGGAGTCCCCTCTTGGTGCCCACTGTGTATACATGGTAGTTCAAATGCTAGCATCAGGTTTTTGGTCAATGGGTTCATTTACATGGAAAAATGCCCTCCCCCGCTTGTGGTTTGAACTAGCCGACTTGAATCTGTGCCTGCTCTCCCTTTGCGCTTTCATGTATGTGAATGGAGGCACTTGTTGATTGTGACCTCACTTCCCTCTTTGTTTGGAGTCACTCACTGGATGGGTTGATGTGACCTTGAACTTTTCCCTCCTAGAGGTGCGTGGATTCTGGGCTTGCCAGCTTGTTTGCCGGGCCCCACTTGGAACTATGTATGCATTAAACCCTTTGTTTTCCTCTTAAGCACGGCTCTTGACAGAGGTCAGGAAAGGTGATCAGCTAGGGTGTGATGGGCGAGCAGCAATCACTCTGTCATCCTTACCATCTTTCTTTAGATGGTGTGGAACTTCTGCGTGTCACATGGCTCCAAAGGGCTTAGGCTTACTCTGTGCCCTTATGGCCCTTGCACTGAGTCAACCTCCTGCATTCCAGGAAGTACCTATTGTTGCAAGGAAAAAAAGGTTTGTTTTGGGGCCTTTGTGTTCATGTATAGATATGGTTTGCTTGTGAATGTGTGTTTGCGAAAGTGCATGTCATCTCCCTGGCCTGTCAGTGGATGAAGTGTCCCACTGAGCACTGAGAATTGCTGAGCAAGAACACAGAGGAATGGGGAAAGGAACTTCTTTCTTTGTGAGTTTGAGCAATTCTGGCCTGCACTGCATGTGCCTGTCGGTCTTGCTTCAGAGCTTGGCAGTGGCCCCTGGCAGCTCCCACTGCCTGCTTTTTCTTCTTTTACACCTGCTTCTATAAAGTAGCGTTCTCACCCACTGCATTGCTGTTGGCCCTCATATAAAAAGACGCATTCTCTTGTCTTTTGAATGCCAATTGAATTGTATGTTCTTTAAATTACAGAAATCTGAAAGCCAGTCTTACAAAATGTGTTTTTCATACACTGATTGTGAGTTTGAGCCAAAACATGTATTAGCTGTGTGTAATGTGCAAGTTTTCCCTTCAGGTTGGATACTCTGTCGAGCCACTGCCTCAAATTTCATAACACTGCATGACAGATAGTGGAAGCAGCTAATAATTTGGTTATTGCACTCACTGATTTTAGGATAACATACTCTGGACAGGGCTGAGTGGGGCTGGATAGCTGCACGCCCTCTGTAACTTTAATAGTTGCCATGTGCCTACCCTGAGGCTGCAGCCCTATTAAACCCAATGCTTTGTGTTGTCTCGGGAGTTCAGATTCCAGCTTGGGCTATTTTCTGCCACTGTCTACTGTCGGGGCATTCTTAACAGACTTGGGCTTATTCAACAACTTGAGTGACAGTGACTGACTGCATGGTGGCGTGGATGACGGGTGAGCAACAGTTTCCCACTAAGGTGGACTGGGAAAGAGCGGGCCCAAGAGATGGCCAGGGAAACATCAGTGACATCAGACCTACTTTGTTCATGTAAAGGTCAAAGATGGTTCAGTATCTTAAGTAGGTTTTTCTTTTAAATATGGCAGATGTAATTATGTCATCCACATTGATTGCAGTGGAGAAAAATGAACTTATAGACGTCCTTTTATTTAAATAGTTCCTTGAACAGATCTATAGTCATTGTTGATTCACATTTGTGTCATTTGTAGTGCTTCTTCTCTTCTTGTTGAGCGTATGGAAAAGAATGTTAAGGTAAAGTGCAAATATCTTGTGTATGTCCTCCTTATCGGACAGGATTTTGTGCTAATATGCAGTCATGTGTACGGTTTAATGTTATATATTAACAGGTGATTGCATAAAAGTGCTTCACAGGTGATGTTGAGGGAAAAAAGTAACTTACTTTCTACAACTAGTAAATAAATGTAGTCATGCATTTTATGAAGTAACGAGTAATGTGTTATACATGACTTTTTTTTTTTTTAAGACCAGTGGTGAGGTGGTGCTGCTCTTTATGAATGCATTTGACCAAAACTAGAATTTAGGTACGGTTTACCATTGTGGTTTACATTTTATTACTGGTTGTGGAAATTGTGTATATCCCTTTATTCTGTATGCTGCTGCTAAGTGGCCATCCCTGTATGTCCGCAGATTTTCCAGTTGGTTGGTTTATGTAAATCTCTAGTTGGGCTGGTTTCCTCATATCTGTGTACATATCCGTGTAAAACCATGATCAGTACAGCCTTTGCTGTCAAAATATCTTGCAAATGTTTGTCTCCAGAGTTAGAAAAGAATTAGAAAAAAAGACTTTTGAATATGCTACCCCTGTTTCGTGGAATAATCTGCAGAAGGAGCTGAAACTGTCTGAACTAGTTACTATGGGGGAGTTAAAAAAAAAAGTAAGAAAACAGTACTCTTGGTCACTGTGCTTGGAGATTGATTGCTTTATATGTTACTGCATAGGATCTGGTGTTCACTCGCTTGTACTGTGTATCAGTTGTGTTTTTTTTTCTTTAATTATTTTTATAATTATTAAATCTTTGGGATAAGTAGATTTTAAATCTTAATAGTTCAGATAGCTTTTTAATTTTAATAATTTTAGGAATACACAAGACATTTAATCTACAAATGAATTTCTTTAAAACTAGATATCGCAAGTATCTTATTTTGACTAAGATACCACCCGTGATCATGAGTCCTGATCCACAAGTATTGTTTTGTCATTTGAGGAGGTCTGCTACTCCAAATGCAGTCTGCAGCTGACCACCATGCTGTCTTTATCTCTGAGCTGAAAATATCAACTGAGAGCACTGTAAGTGCACAAAGACCAGTCTTCCAGTGAGGTCAAAAGCCACGCCACTTCACTTTGAAAATCCTTCTTCAGCAGAAGCAATTATCTGCCTTGCTTCTGTGCTTCTGTCTGCAGTAGTTTAAACATTTTTCCCCTCTTGACTTGTATTGTCAGTTAAATTCCAATAACCAGACTGTCTGATTTTGTAATGAAGCAGGCACTACCTATATTCATTTTAAGGTATACTGTCTGTTTAATTTGTAGTCAAAATATGACATTTTACCTCTCAGAAGGCCACTGTAAAACAATGGTAATTAGTTCAACAATGTATGTGTTGGTTCTTGGTATTGATACGTTTGACAGAGTACTTAACAAGAATGAAAGGGCAGCTCTTTGATGTAGGTTGAAATCCCAATGAGATCCTTTTGGTATGCATAGATAGGCTCAAACAAAAAGTGCATGGAACATCAAAATATTTCCACACTTTAATGTTTATGAATTAATGTAAATAAATGTTTTATTGTTAACACATGTAGCCTTTCAAACCCAACTGAAATGTCTAAATATGTTTAAAACTGCTCAGTGATAGTGTGTATGGGATACTATGCCTGCAATTATTCATGCTATTGAGCGAACACATAAACATGGTAATATTAATCGTTTTATGATGTTTTGGCACAACGATAAAAAGATTTACACATTCACAAGTCAATTAGGTGTTGGAGGAGAGAAGTGAGTGTGGTGTGGGTCTATGTGTTTATTGGAGTCAGCCAAATTATAACAGCTAGAAATGTTTACATTTGTACCGTGCAGGGCCCCTTTTTTATTGTTCCGTGTTATGAGAAACCTCTGAAGCTTGATTTTATAGGCTAATGCTTATGGCATTTTTCCTAGTGTAAAAAGAAATAATATCTGTCATATTCCTTTTGGTAGTAAATTCCAACATGTCTCCAACAGAGATATAAAGACATTCTGTAGCTGATTTCTGCAGTGCCCATTGGGTGATGTAATGTCTCTGTGTGTACAGCAGGTCAGTCACCCCTGTCTTCTCATGGTGTAAGTAGCAGGTCACTACCTAGTGAGAGGGGGATTTCAACCTAAGGCGATTTGGGAAGGTTGTGTGTGGCTAATCTGCACTGATTCAAAGGCTATTATAGCAGAGACAATATTTTCACCTCCTCCTCTTTTTTTCCATCACACACTTCCTTACTCTGAGTCTTAACACCAATTTCTGAGGATGGAGAGATACTCTTCTGTGCTTTGATAATCCCTTTGATGTCGGACTCTCTGCAGTGATGAGTCTGTTTAAGGGGTTTAGTGTAGTGGGCTTGGCCTTTGAGAGATTTTTCCTGGAAAATACAAAGCTCTGTACTGGCCCAGCTGCCCAGGCTGTGTGCACGGGCACAGACTGGCTTGGTGCTGACTTGGAAGCTGGTTCTGGCATGGGGCTGGGCCTCATGGCGACAAGAGCTGTGCGCCATTGTGCCAGGGAGTCACGCTTCACCTCGCGTGCCCACTGGGGGCATCGCTTGAATACTCACGGAGCACTGAATGAGTTTTCTTTCCTCTTTATTCCCCTAATCTAACAGTTACACACAATCTCTCTCTGTCTGACTGTCTGGAAAGATTGAGTTTACAGAACACAATGGAAGTCTTCACTGTAATCGGGTTATCCAAAGTTGAGGAGGATGACGGATTCCAAACTATGCTTAGATTGTAATCACTGGCAGTCTTACTTAAAGTAATTACTTAGTTATTGTTATTTATCTAGCGATTTTCACTACATTGTGTGCATTGTAGCTTGTTTTAATGAAGACAACAGAAAACAGTGCAGTGCATCTACATGTCTAAACTTTAGCCCCATTTAAAAAAATGCAGCAATTTGAGTTGTGACAAAATAGGAAATTGACAATGAAATCTTTTATTGTGCCTTCATAGCTGTTTCATCTGAGCCTGTGGCTCCTGCTATGTTTCTGTGACACTTTGTCTGGGAACAGGTCAAATCAATCTTTCTTCTTTCAGGAGAAACTGCTGTAAGCAAGCTTCGGACAGCACAACGGTCTGCATGTATGTACTTAGTCCTCACACAAAATGCAATCTAACCTGACCTGTCCAGGGTGCACCCCGCCTCTCGTCCTACGACAGCTGGGATAGGCTCCAGCCCCTCCATGGCCCTGAATTGGATAAGCAGAAAAAAATGGATGGACTATATAAATAATTTATTTGGACATTGTTACATTTTCAGTATGGGGTATTTGGGAACATTGCAGAAAACAAAATCACCCTTTTTTGTGCAATTTGGATCCACTCTACCTGTTGGTCTTCAGAACTCTTTCTAAACTTTGGCATTCTTATAAATGTGCAAATGAATCTGCTTCATTTTTAAGCATAGCACATTTTTCTTGCCTTGCCTCTAATAATATAGGTAATCACACTTAGAGTCTGTGTCTCCACCTCTGTCTTCCTCTTTTTAACTTCACTCTGTCATGGTGATGGAATCTATCACTCGTAGCCAGCACAACATGTGCTACTTCAGCTGAGAGAAGTGAGCCATTTGAGTGTGCAAAGTATGTGCCTGTCATTTTGGTTCTGAGGCTGCTTTGAAGGCATTTATCTGCAGTGTATAAATACAACTGTTTCAGTCTTAATTCGTTTCTTTCATCATGATTGTAATTGTAATTTACCAAAATGTCCCTACAGTACACTGACTGGGGTATTTGGAGTGGAATAATTTGTCTCTCTGCATGGTGTAAACTGAGCCTGGTCTCTCTGTGAGTCAGTAAAATGTTGTCAAATGTTTTCTTTGTTTATGTAGATTCCTTTGAGGCAGGAGAATGCATATTGCTTGAGGAAGGAAAAAAAAAACTCTCAAAGCTCACCAGTGACCGTGACCCTCTTGGTTCAACTGCTTTCCTGAACACTTGAACGAGACAGTTTATGGCAGGTTTCTGCCATAGAAGTTCAGCTTGCTTCAGTTATGTAATTGGAATTCAGCTGAGCTAAAACTTGGCTCTGAACTGTGCATGTGGCTTGCACTCTGATGAAATGCCTTTATGACATTAAGTAGTCCGCTAGAAAAAGGTTGATTCCCACATGGAGAACATGTTATTTCTATAGTTTTTCATGATTTTTCTTTTTTAAACAGAGAACTCCAAGAAGCGAGCGTCTTCAGAGATGAGAGGGACTATGAGAGAAGAGCTCAGCTCTCTTAGAGCCACAACAGATGACCAACGCGTGTACGAAAACCGCTCCAGCAGCCTACACCCCAGATCCCCACGCAGACGCAAGCGTTTCCTGTCCTATCCTCGCTACGTTGAACTAATGGTGACAGCGGATGCCAAAATGGTGCATCACCATGGACGCAACCTAGAGCACTACATCCTAACAATCATGTCAGTAGTAAGTAAAATTAAGTTTCTAAATTTTTTTCAATGTTAAAATGTGTGTTTTTCGGTCAGTATTATTTGGTGGCATTGTCTTCCTGTATGAACATGCCTACATTACTCTTTACTGTTTTACCTTACCTTGCCTACTTGTGGTGGCATTAAGTCAAAATAGTTTTGATTTTGTGAATCTTAGCTTATAAAGAGGTATCTGAGTGCCTTGAAGCTGTGTGACCAGTAGTGACCCCAAGTTTATGCACTCATGTATACATTTCAGTCACAAAGTTAACCACTGGTTAAATAAACATCAGTGATTGAAAAATTTAGAGGATCTTTACCAAAGCTTAGCTTAATTTCTCTTTAAATTTGACAAAAAATAACAAAAAATGTAAGCAAATCTTGTTCATGAGGGGCAAAAACTAGTGTGACTGCCTGATAGTGACTAACTCCATGATAGTGTAGAGCAACCACCTTAACTCCAGTTAACCACTACCAAACCAGTATGGCACATGCTAATGCTAGTACGACACTGTTTTTTCTCTTCCGTTTTATTCATGTATCAGTTAAGCTTTGCTAACTTTATAACTATTAGTATGGTGCCTGCCATAAGAACAAGAAAAGCCTCTCCATCTGTTAGCCATGCCGATTGTTTACAGTTGGTGCCACAAGTCATGGAAGTCAAATCAAGGTTAAACTTGGGATTTGGATTTGGGATAGTCATTTTAGACGTTTTAAATGCCGAGTTTAAACTTGAATCAAATGCAGCATAGTTCCAGGTGGGAAAAAAGTTGCTTGGTTGCTAAAAAAAAAAGGAGATAAATGCACATTTTTTTTCAAGCAATATTAATTGTCTCTTTTTTGGCTGTATGCTCGGCTTTCTGTTTCCCCACGTGTAAATAAGCATCTCAAACTAGATCAATATTCAGCTTGATGGAAAACATTTGCAAACATTAACTTTGCCCCTGCACACTAATTTAATTGATACCAAGCCTACAGTGGAGTTGAATGTAATTTAATTTGTGCTTTACACACAGTTAGAAATTTGCATTGAAAACATCGATTGTCTGGTGTAACTGTGACAAATATTGCCAGAAAGAGAAATTGCCTTCGAAATTGCAATAGCACCCTAAGCCCTAATATATTTTTTAAAGTTATGCCTTAAAATGCACTCCCAAATTCAGTCAGTAACAGCTGCAAAACTGTAGGGCAAAAAACAAACAACCTTGGAAAAGAAAATTCTTGTCCTTGTCTCCATCATGAAGGTGAGATTTGAAAAGCTTTTTAATAATAAATCAGTGACACTAATGTTATTGAACCTCTTCTAAGCACAGCTAAATTTAATGCATCATAAATGAAGCGCAACGTTACATCATTTTCAGTCACTGTATAATTAGTTAGCCTCTTAAGCCCCTTTCAGCTCCTTCTACCAGTGTGGAAGGAGTTAAATTCAATTCCACTTACCTTAGCTATATTGGTAGGCAGTATATTGGTAGAAAGTATAAGTCTCATATTCTGTGATATATTTCTCTCCATGGTAAGACACCATTAAAGGAATTCCCCAGTGTAAACTGCAGTCTAGATTTGAGTGTTTTTAGTCTCAGATTTTACTGTTTGGCATTTTGGTTGTTAACCCTGATGTAACCTCAGCATGCTTCTGCATCAACCACACGAGCCCTGTTAGTTTGTTCAATTCTGGCTCAGCACCTTGACCTCTCTATGAGTTCCAATTCTGACCGCGAGAGCAGGCTGGTAATTAAGTCAGTAACACTGTGATCGACTGTGTAGTAAAAATGTCTCAAAGCAGGACTAGTTATTAATTGTCTGAACTGTCTGCTGCAAAATGTTTGAAACACTCATTTACTTGCAAAGGAGTAATAATTGCCAGTGGAGTGTCCTTCAGTAAGGTGGCTAGAGTATAGTGAGTGTTCCAGTTGTCAGTTTTTATTGCCAAGTTCAAAAGCAAAACATGTTTATGTCTGCAGACCAGGGTTGCAGTCATACACAAATACGCACTTTTTTCCTCTCCTCGTTTACATGGTTTCATTCACTCTACTTTTGCCACAATATAATCAAACTTGTCAGTTTTCTATTGGTCATTCTATATACATGTGATCACTGAGACTGAGTGTATGTGTTACTGTCATTTCTGTCATTTCTCATACAAAGACAGTCTCTTTTTGCCCACCCTGGACAAGCCTGGGCTGCTTTTGCTTCCCTCTACGTTACAAGCTTAATGTTTATAGTTGACTAATGAGTTCCTGTCATGAGGCCGCACTCGGTCTCAGGGGGACCGCTGGCTGACTGTGACAGGGGTGCATGAGAAAGGCAAGAGGAGCACAGGGCAAAAGAGGTGGAATGTTTTGCTGTCCTCACAGAGGGGCTGTTTCATATTTGTAGCTAGGTCCAGGGTTTTTTTTTTTTTTTTCTTTTCTAAGGTCTTTCGGGGAATTGTAGTTGGTTTAAATACCCCAAAGGAGACATTTTTGCTTTCTTGTGACTTTAGAGAGCTGTTGCTATTATGATTGAACCAAATAGAGTTAAGCTAAAAGAGCCTTGGCTGTGTGTTCCCATTCCAAGTATTTTAACTAACGTGAAGTAGACTAGCCTTAACATTCTAGTCCTGCTCTGACTCAGGCTAGTGGAGGTTTGCATTTTTTGTCTGTGTGTTTTGTCTTTGTTACAGGTAGCAGCGGTGTACAGGGATCCCAGCATAGGAAACCTCATCAACATCAAGATTGTCAAGCTCGTCATCATCCACAATGAACAGGTGAGTATGGGGTCTTGAATACTTTGTGTATGCAGGTCATCTGTGTACGGCTGACGTCATTGCAGGTGTCTCTGGCTTAGCCTTTTCTCTGTGGGGCCTGTTTGAAAGGACACTGCCTTTTTTGTCAGGCTTAGCTCTCAAGAGAGGTCTACGTGGAAAACAAATCACACTGTACTAAGGCTGCTAGCCACCTGCAAATGAAATGCTCTGTAGTTAGTTTTTTAAAAAAATTAGGCATTTGACTTTTTGGGTATTAGTCGCACTTTTTTGGTTATTTTTGGTTGGTTATTGAAAGGCTGATGATGACCATGATGAAGAGCAACACTTTGCCAATACAAAAAGAAATCTTCTGTAAATCCTTTTAGCTGTTGAGAACTAATTAGCGCAGTGGATCAGTTTTAGTTTTTACTGATTAACAATAAAGGCCAACTGGCAGATTATTGTGGAAAATGACTGGCCTATGTACGTCTTGCCAAAGATCCATTACCCAAATCTTTAGGTTGACCAATATTCATAATGGACAAAAAAATAAGATACTAAGACAGGCTGACACATTAAAGATTCTTTTAATCTGATGTTTTAATATGTGAATACCACGATTATTAAAAATATTCCTGTATTCAAAGCCCAATTTCTCGCTCACAACCCCACTGTTGTTTCACGCAAAACAGGAAGGTCCCACTGTGAACTTCAACGCTGCCACCACTCTGCACAACTTCTGTGTCTGGCAGCAGAGCCAAAATGTCCAGGACGACAGCCACCCTTCTCACCACGACACCGCACTCCTCATAACCAGGTATCTGCATCTCCCACCTCCTTTTCGAAAGCAAGTTGCTCAAGCAAACTGCCTTGTTCGGAGAGGAGTAACAGGATTGTATTTTCTTTTTTCGCAGGGAAGACATCTGTCGTGCAAAAGACAAATGTGACACATTAGGTAAACTTTTGCCTTTTTGTGCAGAAATACACTGCACCTGAAGTTCTTTTCAATTAACTTTCCACTCCGTTGACCACAGCTCATAAACTGTGCTGTAATGAGTTTATGGCAAGCTGTCAGCTAATAATATTATAGTGACAGAACAGAGTGGTAGAAAGGGGAGGAGGGAGACTGTGGCTTTGCTAATCTCTCTTAGGGAGCAGAGGTTTTGATGCCTTTAATCACCTTTAACGCTCAAGCAACTTTTTTTTTTTTCCAAAGGCAGTTGGTTTATATATGTCTATATAAGTTTACGTGCATCTGTGTGTTTGCTTGTATGTGTGTGTGTTGACCCTGTAGGGCTTGCTGAGCTCGGGACCATGTGCGACCCATACCGGAGCTGCTCCATCAGTGAGGAAAATGGAATTAGTGCCTCCTTCACCATCGCTCATGAGCTGGGCCACGTGTAAGTTGCAGCTCAAAACCTGTAGCGCCACCACCACCACAACCACCCGTAACTCACCACACACACAATGTATGTCACCACTCACAGCCAGCCTTGACTACAAAAGCCCTCTTATCAAGAAACATAGGGTGCAGCAGACACAGGTGCTGCAAAACATAATAAAGAAAAGAAAAAAACAGCCTACAATACAATACCTTACTATACAGCTCAAAAAGTTAGCCCTCTATTTGTCCGAGCTTGACAACTATAAGCTCAAAGATACAATTTAGTATGGATACGGTAAAAATAATAATAATAATAATAACTGGACCCCGCACAGAAAGACAACAACAAAGATTTTTTTGAAAATGGTACAAAGAGGTTTATCAGCGAGTACAAGGCTAAATATTGTGTTCAGTATTTGGGAGCCTTCCAGCCTTTTTCCACTCATCAGCCCCAAATGGCAGGTAAAACAAACTGGAGACGTCACACTGCCATCATGTGCAGCTTGCCTTCTAGCGGGTAATAGCAGGGTTATCACAACACGCCTTTCTGCCAGAGAGTGTTTTCACAACAAGCAAATATTGTCACATGTGTGGAGTGAAAAAAAGACTTGTCTGCGTAATCTGTCTTCAAATGACCGAGTCAAAACACATGACTCTATCTCTCGTATGAAGCGCTGTTTATTCCAAACATCCATTTGTGGCGAAATTATGATAAATAACTCATTACCTTTTCATTCTTGTAAACCCTCCAGGTGATTTAAATATGGTGCAATTTAGTTAGGATTAGTTAGCAAATAAGTGAGGGGCTTTTTGTTCAGCTTGTTCATCTGTCTGGATAGTAAAAGGACCACTGTCAGAGTGAGTCTGTGAGGTAATACTTAAGAATAAAAGGTATGCTTCTAATTCCTCTATCACAGTCACACATTCTTCCAGTGGAGAGATCGGACCAGAGCCGCAGCAGATGGACGAGCCTACGCCCACCCTCTTTCCTTCGCATCTCATGTGGATCTGTTTATGCTAAAGTTCAAGCAGCTGGAGGCCTACTTGGCTCTGTCTCTTGGCATGGTGGATTGCTATGTTTGCAGGCGTGAGCTCTCATGAGTGTTTAGCGCTCTGGGAAAGCTAGTGTCAGGTAGTGGGAGCCACTCAAGAGCACTAAAGGAAGATTTAGACTAATGGACAGGAGGCCTTTCTTAGATGACTGCGAGCATGTGTGATTACTAATAGCCATCATGGGGATTTTCAGGTGATGCGGCATCACTTGATAGCTCTTCAAAGGTGACACATATAAGGACCAAACAAGTTTGTCCCAGATCAAAAATAAATCTTTCTGACATTTTGGTATGTCATTAGAACAAGCAGCTGCAAACAGACTTTTTATCTTAACATGTTAAGATATATAAAAGTGTACACCACAGAAACAGCTGTAGAAAGCTAATGGGATTAAATTACTAGGATTGTTAATAGTGGTCTCTCTCGGGGAGGGAGTGCATTTGGACAGCGAGCTCTGCCTCTCCTGAAGTGTTTTTCAAAGGCATTTAATCAAAGAAATATGTTTTTGTCATGCTTGACAGTCCATCAAATAAGATGGCAGTGTGGCACTAGGATAGCGATGTGCACAGAGCAAAGCAGTTATTTTGTTAAGAACTTAAAGTGAGTGAGCTGGATGTAAGTAAATCACTGAAATTGATTCCTCCATTGATCTAGCCACAAAACCGCCTGATTTATAACCTAATTACGCTAAAAGGCTCTCATCTCAGGATTTTAAACTTCTATCCTCATTTGTTCCCTTCAGATCTGGTTCAAAAAACTCAGCATAACATTCACAAATCCCAGATCACCCATCAGCATAATGACAAAAGCTACTTATTTGACGCAACATTATTTTTTGTAATGGAAAACTCAACTCAGCTCCCCTGTTTAACATCATA